>KZ062719.1:8039-62937 GCA_002091835.1 Anopheles maculatus
CTGTCAATGTCGTTTAGGTTCCGCTTTCAATCAACCGTTACCACGATTCCGCACGCCATAGCAGACACTCACGGGAGTTTTCTTTTCTTCAATGCGACAAGAACTTGAGGTTGGTGGTGCGCCGCGGTTGTTGTCATATGTTTTTTTTTTGTCAAAAGTACCAAAAAGAAAAAATGTCCCCTCTCTGCTACTACTTGTGCGCTAATTCTCTTTTCGCAGTTCGCCGTGCGGAATTAATGATCTGCGAGCGAGAAGAGTGGTTGGCGTTCGTAGTAGTAGTAGTCTTGCGTCGTATTTTGAAGTACTCGAAATGATCGTATGGGGGACTGTGCATACATGCACCGTTCAAAATGGACGTTTTTGGTGAAAGCTTTTTTGTTGCATCTAGACCAATCGTGTATGCAAAACATGTGTTTTTTAGGACACCTCGCAATGCGTACTAAATCGCACATCATTGCCTTAACAAAGAATATATCCTGACCTCGGTCAAGCTGCAGTCGTCCGCGCAGTACAACATCACGGCAAATTATCTGCTCGGTCGCACACTTCACAGACTGAGGGCGTCGGAGGCAAAAGGGTTCCGTTGGTTAGAGGTGGTCGGAGGGAAAAATAAAAATAAGCCTGCTGTGAAGCCGCTCTGAGCCGTTCTCGAGGGCCATGACACGATCGCATAAACGGCGCGGGTGTTGGCAGGCATGAAGGGCAGACACAGACACGACGATCCGTGCCGGCAAGACAGGTCCACCTCTCTCACACTACTACTACCGGCAACAGGTGGCCCTCTGTGGAATGGAGCACGGAGCCCGGTGAGATACCGAAGAAGACGGCACGAAGCGGAGGTACCTAGCGATGGTAGTGAATTGTCACCAATGTAAATATGCACCTCAAACGCACCTTCTTGGGGACAGACGGGTTGAAGTACACACGACACAACGACGACGACGACGACGACGACGATGATGATGGCGATGGCGGTGTTCGATGCGACGAAGGATGCCACACGCGAGCACACAAACAGTTGCACAAATACTCGCGCACGTGCTTGCCGATGGCCGCCCTGAAGACGGTGGTGACGATGGACGATGACGCGAAAACGGACGATAAAATCCAAATACGGTTAATATAAAAACAACGGTCGTCGAGAAAGCACGCCGCGCACGGTGGGGATATCTCGGTACTGACGGCCGTACTAGTAGCCTTCTAGCGTGGTGTTGTAGTAAAACGGAGGGGGCCAATCAAACAAGCGCCAACCCCAAATTAAAACGAAAAAACACGACTAACATATAACGATACTAAAACTTGAACTAAACGGTTAACAACACCACAACGAGTACGCATTAAAAAAAGAACACGCAGCGGTAAACGAAGCTTCAAGTGCGAAGCGCAGGAATAAAACGAGAAAGTAACGCGATAAAAGACGACAAACGCGCTTGACAAACACCAGCCGGGAGGAGGCCTACTAGCAGCTACGGTACACTACGGGAGAATAACTGTCTCGTAGATGGCGATGCGCGAGTAGATGGAGCTATCGTGCTGGCATTTCGCTTGCGGGTTTCGGTGCGAGAGCGAGATTGCGCTTGGGACCACAACTTTGGGAGAGATCGCTTGAACATCCCACGAGTAGGTACGAGCAGTGCGTGAGAGATCGGTTCTCAAGTCTGAGAGAGAGAGAGCGAGAAGAACAGAGACACACGCCGGGCCTCTTTTATTAGGGTCGGAATTGATGTTGTAAATTCTACTTACCAGGATTGTTACTGTATAAGTGAATGATTTGCTCACGACTTGTCAGATGTCAAAAATCGTTTGTCAAAATACTTTTCTTTTTTGCGAGAGACGAAGAATAAGAGGGACATTCAGAGAGAGAGAGAGAGAGAGAGCGAGAGAAAGTGTCATAAAGATCGTCGTCGGACTGTGCAGACACTCTCACGCACACACTACATACCCTCGCCTTCACGCACCGCACGGTCTGTTCCCCCGTGGCCTGAATACGTACGATGATCGTACTGTTGCATCGTGTGCGTGATTTGCCGTTTAATTATTCGGCGCTGTGCGAGTCCCACTTAGTTATACAGCCCCAGCAAAACGATACTCACGCGACCGATCGGGTTGATCGATTGCTGACTTGTAAACGTACGGGTTGGGGTGGGACGAACGGCCGGCTACAGCCGCTACGGACGAAGGGTTTCGGGTATTATGTCTTTGCCGTTTAATCTAGGGCGCTGTGTGGGACACGGCAAGGAACAGGCAAGCCGAGTGATTGTTCGAGGTGTCAATTATTCCATCACCGGGCCGGGAGACTCGGTCGTGCGACGAGTGACACCGACACGAGTGACGAAGATCAATGAACACGTTAAGGACACGTCTCGCGAAGACACGATTGATTCGGTAAGATGCCGTTGCAGAAGATTATTAAAAGCGCACTTCACACCGCGTCGAACGTTCCAAAACCGCAGATTCTGTGTCCAAAAACACACGCGACGGTTAGTTTGTGTTGTTGCGGATGGATTGCGGACGAGCGATTAAGACGCCCGGTTCGACGAGCGCGCACGCCGTCGAAGAATCCATACAAATATGCTGCCGCCCGATGAGCAGATTGTGTCGATGGCATCGGTGAATTAGATTTTAATGAAGTAATTAATTCGTCACGGTGGTGTTCGGGTCATGGTGGCCGCGCCATGGTGTGGGGGCAATAATAGAAGAGCGATTTTGCCGGGCTGGGGCCAGTTTTGTGGCCGGTCGTGGCCTGAGAGCGCACACAGATCTAAAATTAAATCTGCCCACTAGGCCGGCAGGCGGGCGGGCGGGCAGCATTATGTGTACCCGTTGCCGCGAGCCGCGGATCTCTTCGCTCCATTCGGATCGTCACTTCATCATTTAGCGTATCGTGTCCTTCGCTTGGTCTACGCCCCCTCCCCCCCTACACAAGCAGTGTCGGTCTCCGTGTTGTGCGCTGGCTGAAGGGAACTGCAGCGGATAAAAACAACCGAAATTGATGTGTCAAAAACACACAGAAATGTGTTACATTGAGAATTGGCATGATAAACGATTCGATCTCACGGCTTGAGACGGCCTAATGCATGTGTTGGTGCAGAAGGAATGACGATATAATTATTTACACGATCTACGAGATCGTATTTATGTAACACATTTCGCGGAATGATATTATTTGCACATAATTCCAAACTTCAATTTATACCCTTCGCGAAGGTAAACAAAACCCTTCAACACACGCTTCAAGTCCGGGGGACATACTACTGCTCCTTCTGTATGTGTGTGTGTGTGTTAAGCCTCTGCCATCTAAGCCTCGGCGCGAATTAGATAAACCCATCGACGGCGCTACTCCACACACAGCTGGAAATTGTAACAAAATGTTCATTATTTTACGACTGCTTTACTTCACGGTAAATAATGTGTGTCATTAGCGGCACAGCCACTTGCCTCTGGGTGGGTGAGTGGGTGTGCAGAAGAATGTTTACAATACACGGCGCGACACCCGTGTCACAGCCTCTGTAAACATGGCGCGCGTGAGGGTAAGACTCGGTGGCAGGCATCTCCCTCAATTCCTGTCTCGGGGAACGTCCCATTTCGACGTAGTAGCAGCGCTGCCACTGTCTTGACCGAATCGACCGAAAAACGAGTTCAGAAAAGCAAAATGTTTGTCTAGCAGCAGCAGGGTAAGGTGTCCCAAAACGGTGCGTCTCCTGGTGTCACCACCGCACCCGACCAAACAATCTCTCCAGTTGCGGTGTTGTTCCCGCGCAATGTCGCTACCGGTGTTGGTGTCGTTTAAAAGAAAATTACTACACTAATTATATGCCTGCCCGGGCCGGCGAGAGAATGTGGAGCCAAAGTCTGGGGCCTGATAACAAGATAATTTTGTAACCACTTTTCACCATTCGCGACCGCCTGCGCAGGTTTGCTTCCATTACTTACTACGGTTGATGTTTATGTGTTCTCTAAATAGTTTCGTGTTCTTCTCTCGTTCTCTGCTCTTCTCTTCCAGGTAAGCCGCAGCAATCCAGCCGAACGGTGTTTGTTGACATAATTTGTGGAATGTACATAGATCCGTGGACAATTAATTGGTTTCCGAGTCATTTTCGGGAGGAGCAACATCGTTGGAGGTAAGGGTGATGATGAATGTAAATCTTCCGCTTCGTGTTACGGAGAATTGCAAAATGGTTTGCTGCAGAATTAACGCAAAACATGACCGAACGAACAACGCGTGTGTTGACTCAACGGATTGTGTAGGGGGCACAGCAGATGATTCGAAGGCATTTCCGGCTTTAAATAAATTTATCATTAATGTGGCATACCGACACTAATGAAATCTCACCGCTCCCACAGCACAATCGTGTGACTTTGTGTGGTTAATAGTAAGCAGCGTCCAGTGCTGATAGTATTTCTTGGAAGATATACCCACCCGAAGGAAATAAATTGAAGCCATTTTATAGAACGATGCTCGCGATGCTCTCCGAACGAGCGAAGAATCCCGGCTTCCCGATAAGTGGTTCAGAATCGCAGATGCTTTGGTGGAGTGAATTATGGAATTAATTAAAACTTTTCATCCAACCCCGGCCAGAGGAAAGTCGCTTGCTTTTCTTACGACCCCCGCTTTGCTCTTCGTCCAGAAGTCCTTGGCCTCGGTGGCAGGATTTTGGGGAAGAAAGTTTACATCGCACGGCTGGCCGGAAGAGTGGACCTGGGCACAACAAATTGTTAGCAGTTGTCCGTGTCTCGTGCTCGCGTGTCGGTTCGATTAGTTGCTTAGCTTTATTGGTGTGGTTCAAATAGGTCCGTTAATTGGACTAAGCGTTTCGTCCCGAGTAAGCGTTTGGCTGTACGATTGCTTAATTGGTGAAGCGTTTAGTAGTATTAATATCAATATATTATGTCACGATATATTGTTTGATTATTATCCCTGCATTGCATGTGTTTTGAGGTTCTGCGAGTGTTCAACTTTATTGTTGCAAAACAAACTAGACACGACACGCACAAATCTTGTCGAACGAAAAGAATGCATCTGTCTCAAGTCATTTGCACAACAGTACAACAAGCCAAAATACCAGCCCTCTGTTACAAACGTGAGCAATTTAAACAATTCTAGCGAATACGACTAAAAATGCAAATCACAAACGCAACTCCCGGCTCGTTGATTATTGTTTAAGAGTAAATTCTTCGAGGTTAGCAGAGACTCCGGTAGTGCAGAGTGGTAGAGCGCCCTCTAGCGACTTTTAACGCCGCTTGTTCGTTGGTAGGCCCCGCGTGTCTTGCGTTGTTGATTTATGGAAAAGCGTCAAAAAACGACAAGCCCACCACACAACAGACACAAAACACTAGCCGCGGCATTCCATTTTCGGGTGCTACCCCGGGCAGGCCGCAAAGGCACGAATATAGCGGAAGTTGATATTTTATTCATGAATGCCCGTGTCGTTTGAAAAAGGATGGAACAGGACAAAGGCAAGCTCATCTCCACGAACGCTGAGTGGCGCTATTTCCTGGGCCGCTTCCATACTTCATCCGGTTCAGCGGAAGGCTCAACTATAATCGATAGCTGCCGGGAAGAATAACTGGAGATGGAGGCACCGTTCCTTCCTACTCCCTCACTCGCTCACTCGCTCGTTCACTCGCTTGTGTGCTTTTATAATTGACGGATCACACCACTACTGGCACGGCGAGTGAAAAGTGCTAGCAGCGCACAGCAAAAGCACCTGTTTGATGGGACGCTTCTATAGAATACGAAATACGTATTCTCGTCTCGTTTCGAATCTTGGGCTTCTCTCGCTGCGCTAAAAAGCGCCTGTCAGGTTAGTAAGCGCTTTTCGCCGAGGCAATCCGAGGAATCTGTCAGCAGCAGCAGCAGCAGGAGTAGAATGGCCCTAAATTATGTCAGAATTGTTATGATTCGGTGATGAGAAGCGAAGACGCGCCCGGTGCTTCGGCTTGATGCCCGGGGACCTCTCCAATTTTGTGGTACGCATCGCGCACCGGTGTATGCGCGAATGTGCATGTACTAAAATATTCAACGATTTAATTTTCCGCGCTAGGCTTGGTCGGTGGTGTCACGGGAAGGAAAACGACGGTACTGGCAGCGCACACACACACACTTTCTGGGATGATTTCGCATGTGTCGGTGTGCGTGTGCGGGAAGCGTTAGCATGCGTGTAGTGTAGTGTAGGATCGCTCTACAGACCCACCTGCTGCAGACGCAAAACCTCGCCTTCTTCTTCTGCTACAACTGAGCGACCCACGGCGACAAGCAAGCGTACACAGAGATTGAATATTGATAGCTCAATTATTGAGGTCGGTGCTCGGGCCGGGCACACCGGTAGTGGTGACACTACCGTTTTGTGAGTGTTGCAAGGGTCTACGCAGCCGCTCGCAATCGCGATCCGTCAGTGCGGCCTAATAACCGATTCTTGAAGTGAGTTAAAACAAAAACGGGCAACAACAAAAAAAGCAGCGGCAAAGGTGCAACGGCGTCAGTAGCGCGAACGGAACGCGGAATTTCGGTGCAGCGGACTACAAGCATGAAGGGCACCTGGTTCAGTGTAAGGTGAGCGATGGTTGTTGGTGGGTTAGGATGATGTTTTAATTTTAACGGTGACGCCACGAACCCTCAAGAGGAGAGTTGAATTTTGCAGCACACACCCAGCTAACCGCAACCACACACATACACACACACACACGTACACATGGCACATGAATATCCGAAAACGAAAAAAAAAAACAAAACAAAATAGAACAATGCGATCCCATAGTCACAGCTGCAAGTGCGGACGGAGCAGCTATATGTTATTTTTATCGCACAATTAAAAATACCCACACACAAACAAAAACCCATCAATTTGCGCTTCCTTTTTTTCGCTTTATAGCAGTATTTGTTATCAAGAGTTCTAATGCGCAGCAAGGGGGAAAGAAAGTAAGTTTAACTAAAAATCGTTAAATTGTGTTAGTTAGTATAGGATGAAGCATTACAACTAGCCGGGAAGCTAGACAGTAGAGAAAACACACAAACGAACGGCATCCTTGAAAACAACCAAATTGACACTTGGTTAGGTCGTCCGTTTGGAGATAGCAAACAACAATACTGCTGTCGCAGTAGCTATTGATCGGCAGCTGCCTGGGACCGTTTGTTCATTTTGGATTGTACCTTCGGTGGGCTAAGGTTGATCGTGCCGTGCTGATCAACTCATCCGTCCACTGTCAAAACAAGCGGTCTGTGCCGGTGTGCGTGCGTAGTAACGCTTTGTTTTGAATCTTCGCTCGTTTGACGTTTTCATCTGTCAACCCGATCGAGCGTGTGTATGCGTGCACTTAGCCGTGCGGTGTGTTTAGTAGAACAAATGTCAACCGATGGTGTGCCGTTCGGGACGTATGGTCCAGTTTTTCGATACCGGACTTCGGTGTCGGGGTTTGGAGCGGGTTGACTGGAGCAGTGTTGTGGATAGTGTGTATTGGAACGTTTAAATGTCTTAGTGCGTGTTGCTAATCGCTCACCGCGGGGCCATGCTTGTTATTTTGGTACGCGGCTCGACACTCACAATCGAAAATTGAAAGTGACAACTTCATTAGCCGGAAGGTATCACATTCTCACACCTCTATGCTAACGGTGAGTGTTGGAAGAAGCTTTCAGGTGGAAGTGATTTCGTATTGGGCATAAAAATGTAACTCGCTTCTCCACCTGGGAGTTTTCCACCGTACGATACAACCTTCTTTTAAAGATTTTGCCACTATTATTTGCCCAGCGGATGAGCATTTAAAGTTAGCCGCCCAGGTGGCGCCCCAGGTACACAACGGGCAACGGTCAACCCGGAATGTGTATTTAAAATTCTGTGCACGTGTATAAGTGAATGGGAGATATTTTGCGAAGGCAGAAGCAATAAAGGAAAAGCGAACAGAGGCCGCTCGACACGTGTCCGAATCTGGTGCGCGTTCAAACACTTGCCTACCGAGCAAACCGTGAATAGTGTGTGCGTGTGTGTGTGTGTTGGTTGTCGTTGTTGCCTCTGGTCCTGGTGGTTGGTGGTGGAGAGTACGGGAAAATTTATTTATGTTTGACCAGCTTCGTTGGTGGTGGAGCAGAATCGTTAGCAGCAGCACCGGCGGTGCTATGGCCATGTCTGCGAAGAAGTTGAAACCGTGCCTCAGCCAGATATCGATAGCGATTGACAACGACAAATGGGCAGCATCGTCTACGGAACCGGACTGGCACGAGGAAATGCTCAAGTAGGTGTCTCTGATTTTTCCAATTTTCCCGTCACACCAAACGGTCGACCGACTCGACCTCGGGGGCCTTTATTAGCCACCACCAACTGCCACGGTTCGGCAAGAATTACAGGTTGTTTACCGATTTTTTGTTCTCGCGCGCTCGTCGACCACATTACGAGGGTAGACGAGAGTTGGGGAATTTGTTGGGGAAGATCGGGTGCGATGCGAATGATGGAACGATTTTCCCGACTCGCGTAGATACTTCGGTCATTTCGATGTGTTTGTGTCACAGCAGCGGTCTAGAGCATGTGGAGCACCGCGGTTGGCGGTTTTTTCTCATTCATCTTCTGTCGCTTCCTTGCCTTTGATGAGCGCTGATGGCGTGGACCAACGTGAGAATAGCAGCAGCGAGGACTCGCGAGGGCGATAACGAAAAGAAGACGCAACTACGGCCGATCGTGCAGTTCGAGTAAACGGACGTGAATTGTAATTGACACCCTTTAGGGGATGTTGGGGACAAACAGGGCGGGAAGTACGCGGCAGTAGGTTCGCGACACCGTGACCGTATTGTCGTGCCGCGAACGAAGGCACAGATGCTGCGCTGTGTGGGGTGTTGATAATAGTGCGCTGGCTGTACAGAACAACCCGGGGTGAGTCATTGCGCGGTACGGTTCGGGGATTATTTTTAACTTTTTGGCTACTTCAGCGGGTCGCGTAGAAATACGACAGGGGCGAAGAAGAGGAAGACGCAGAAGCCGAAGAAAAAGATTCTCAAAATGGTGGCAACAATGAAAAACGGCGCACCAAACGTTGCCGTGTGCCAAAGAAGCAACCGAGCAAAGCACAATCATCGCCAGGGCACACAACACATTGCAAATCAAACAGATGTGAGACTTGGCATGGCGGAGGCCAAGAACCATGTCCTTGTGCTTGGTGTGGGTTTTGTCGGAGTGGGACGGCGTTTATTTGCGTTCCGTTCTGTTCGCTGTGAGAGAAAGATTGTTTGATTTTTTTCTTCGCGCTTTCTAAACAAACCTCTGCCGCCTGTGTCGTGATGTATGGACTGTGGTAGGAACATTGCTTCTTTTTTTTAGTGCAATCCAGAGTAATGTAGAGAATTAATAACCTCGGTCATGTTATTCGGATACACCAGACTAGACACTTGAGGATATCTAGAGAGTTAGTCTTTCTCGTTATAAAGTTCGTGTAAGACCTTGCAATTATTCGACCTGGGGAGGTACTACAAGGAAAGCCTACGCTTTGCATCTGAAGGTCAAACTTTGATAATAATTTCCGGGAAGCTTTGGTGTAGCCATTCGCGCCACGACCTAACGATTCCCAACGGGGATGTGGGCAAGAACTCGCTCATGGTGCCCGTACCAACCATTCCAAAAAGCGATAAAAAGAAACAAGAATCCGGAAAAAGAAGGTGTGCTTAAGGTAGGCCCCTCCATCCTGTGTAGGAAAGGAAGCGACGGGCTTATGCTCTTTCTTTACTGCCGCGCTTTGCTGACGAACGGCCATTCTTCATGGTGCGATTGCGTGACGAAGATCGGTAACGTGCTCGCACTCTCATGTATGTGTGTGTGTGTGTTTGCAATGATAAGAGTGTCCGATTCAGGCGCACGCTTCGCATATAACAAAAATGGTGCTCATTATCGGCTGCGAACGATCACAATCGTGGCGTTGCCCCAGCACGGCAAGGAAGGAAGAACCGATCGAAAGACGCCGAACAAAGCTTCATTGTTTCGCATGTTTTCTTCCTATCTTTCGCATGGATGGTGGATCCTGGTTTCGAAGTAATTACAGTAATGAAAATGGCAGCTACACGCTATCGCGGGCCACTCGTCACTTATCCAACTGTATCGAACGGGGGTACCATACGTTAGCCGAGAGCTTAATTTCGACTAAAAACGGAAGCTTCATGTGGAGTTGTCGGTGGCTAAAGATAAAGGTTGGTTTGGTGTTGCAACAGTCCGAGGCTTCCGTACCCCAACCGATGATGGCACTAGGCTTTTGCTAACGTCCTCGGATTTTAGCGGATTGACCCACATTCGCGTAGCTCAAAGTCGCTATAATATCCTTCCACTCAATAGGAGAGTGTTTTTATGGTTCCAGCTTGCTGAAAAAAAAGGGGTTCCGATGCGCATATTTGTTCACATTCATCCGGCTTCTTCGCCTTCGCGACGTATTTGCCCAATCTTCGCTCCCTCGAGCGTACGTTAATGGCATGCAGAACGCTTTTAAGCTCCGCTTTTTGGGATATTGCTCTCGAAAATCCTTTCGCATGTCATCTTTTCAAGGTTCAAGGGTTGCGGTGCGGGCTGGGTCGATTTTCTCCTGCATCTTTGTAGCGCATTTGCAGGGTTTTCACAACACTGTCGCAAGGGTTAAAGCCTCGTTGTTGGGAAAAGCAATCGGTACGTTACGAGTTTTCTAGCCCCGCATAGACTAGAGGGTTTGTGGGAATTTTCCTACCACCGAACGATAAGAGCGAACAATGTTTTGCTACCGAACCGTAACAGAAGACTATGCCGTCGGCACTGACCGTGCGGCTTGGGATAATGTTTTTCCAGACTCATGTCTCTCGTAGCCGGGGCAGCCGGGTTTGTTTCTAGCTATTTATTTTCTACTCTAGGCAATTTGGATTCGCATGTGTACTGGTTCGGGAGGGAGGGTGGCGTATTATATGTGGGCGTAGGACACACCGGGTACCCCCGAAATGCACATAACCGCATGTTAGAAAATCATCGTTTCCGTGGGTGGTAAGCGCGTACCTAGTTTCATCTATAAAGATGTCCGTATTCGTTGTGTTTTGCGGCCTCAGAACACCGATCTCAGAACGTACTCGGTACGTGTTGTGTTTCGTCTTGCCCTTTTTTTTTTCGCTGTACGGAGGCTGATGGTCACCAAAAGCGCTGAATCGTGAAAGGTTCCGCCGTAGATTAGGTTCATTTTTCATCCTGCTCGGGAAAGAGCGAGCTGCCTGTAAGCGAGATGAACACGGAGCACCCCTGATGGAGGTGCCTGGTCGGTCGTGCACAAATGGAGACGCCTAGCTAGCGGTGGAAATACAAGCGAGTTGAGGTGGCGGTGCCGGTGGTTGGCATACGTTTGATTGCGATACATTCATGATAATTAACCAATTGATGGGTACCATCACACCGAAGTATCCGGCGCGGCACACAGACCTGGCCGGAACACGAATGGCAGCCACGTGCCCGTCGTGTTGATTCGTTGTCGTCGTCGTCGTCGGTTGTGTCGACGTTGATGGTAGATTAATTTTCTTTTGCAATCGCGCTTTACCGTGCGGAAAACGGGTACACAGGGGAGGGGGGCGGGGCGTTTGGGTGCCTTGCGGAGTCGTGGGAAGTCAAACAAAAAGTTCCGAAGAAAGTGTCACCGGGCGAGCCATTGCGGGGCAATAAAACATTCAACATGACTGTCGGCTGTCCAATCGGGTGATTGAGGGTGCCGCTTTTTGCCGCGGTGCCTACGATACGGATACTGTGCCCGGAACGCGTGGTGTTCTGGTTATGCGTCAATTTCCGCCCTTTCAGTCCAGTTTGGATGCGGTCGGGCGCGCGTCTTCTTGGCTGTGTCTTGTCCGATTACCCAGAAGATATCGTACTGGACCAGCGTACGGACGTGCGTAGACTGGTGAAGTAGTGTGTATACTGACAACGCCGTTGTGTCCTTCAATCTTCGTGGGGTGGTGCTGCTGCCAAAACCGACAGCTAGGAAGCAATAAAATACCGGACAACGTGATAGAACGGGGTAACGCTCGTGACGGACCGCACACAGTCGAATTGATTTGTAAAGGAAATATTTATCGAGACAGGTCTTTTTATTTCGCCCGCCGCGGTTCGGTGCCCGTTTTTGCGCGCGTGGGACATTTAATCAGCCATTTCGGGTACCGGAAGCGGACGATGTGGCCACACCCTGCGGTTCCTGCGAGAGAGAGAGAGAGTGAAGCTTTCGCTTTCGATCGTGCCGAACCAACGTTTGTTAAATTATTTGAAGCAACTGCCTGGGAATTTATGTTAACTACTCGTAACCCACCCTATGTGGGCACACAAACACACACACACATACACCAATTGCCTTTGAATAGCAATGGAGTTGCGCGAAGGACAATCAAGCCGGGCCGATGGAAATCAGCTCGGAAAAAGACGCTACGTGCTGTTTTTATTTTTTCTCGTTGTGCTTCGTCTGTTTGTTAGCTTTATGCATTTGATTTGTTTTGATTACCCGGTCGAGTTTTACTGTTCAGCAAGATGGAAGCAATCGGTGCGCGCGGGTCCACGTTCGGCGCTGGAAAGTTTTGGAGTTGTGTTATTTTATAGTGGGTTGTGAAGTGAATATTTGCATAAACTCGGTCGGGTTTTCTCGTGCCCGAGTATCGCGGAGCTGTGGCAGCAAGGACGCTAATGTCAGAGCATAAAGCAAAACGAAGCAGTAGAAGAGGCGAACAACGTAAAGCGAACCGTGCCTGTGCCGCGTAACCGTTCGCAAAACCCCCCGTTTCCCGTCTCTAGTTTGTCTCTAGTTTTATGTGGCTTAAAAATGGGTTTGTTTTATTTCCACTTCTTGGAAAACTCGTCCAGGGCGCACTTTGGTGACATTTATTCGACAACGGCGGCTCACAAAACCCGTCGCCAAACAGGGCGGCGGAGACAAGCCCACGCTGACCCTGATTTGGGAGTTTTGGAGGGGGGGAAATTTATGAAGCCATCACGAGCGGCCTCGCCACGCACTGCCTTTTGTTGAATTGAGGTTAAGTTAAGCCTCTTTCTTATCTTTCTGTTCTATCGGTTTTTGCCCGGTGGGTTAGCCGTGGTTTGGTGCTGAGGATTCGCTTTTTTGTCGGTTGTGTCTTCTTGTGGACGAAACGGAACAGAACCAGCAAATGGTTGGAACCGGGAATGGGAAAGTTTTTATCCGATCAAGCATTAGCGAAATAGATTTCCAGCTAGGGTAATTGAGATAATACTGGGATTAGACTATTATACGTTTTTTTGCTGTTGCCAAGTAGACACAGTGATGGAAAAGGCCCAAAAGATGGACTATTATGTGCACAACATTTCAACGAAGGCGTTCCTTGAGGGTTGCTAACTTTTAAATGTAGGAATTTGTGCAAATGTTCCTTTCTAATGACGCAAATGTCACCTTTCAAACACACGAAGGTGTATGCTGAGGTCCACACACAACTACGAAGGAATTCGTGACTATGATCGATCATGCTACTAGCGACGGCGCAGGGATAAAGTGTGAATTTTCAAAGTTGATGATGTTGAGATAAGATTTCCTACTACCCAACATACCCGCAAAACGCTTCGAAGTTCACAGTTTCTTGTTCTTCACTAGATTGAAAGTGGTTCTGCAATCTCCAAAGAATGGCAAACGAACCGACGAAGAAAACCAACAAACAGTCTGGAAAAGCAGTTCAAGCAGCACTTCCTTCGCCATCGTTGTGTTCTTGCTGTATTGTTTTTCGCCGCCCCCCCCCCCCTCCCTCTTCTTTCTTCCGAACAGCAGAAGAAGCTGTTCCGATGATGTAGGTCGTAAGTCGTGTCCCGGAAAGATTCCATCAAAAAACAAAAAACAAAACAAAAAATAAACGACGAAAACACGACCGGGGGAACCAACGGAACACACTTTGTGGAAAAATGTTGAGAGAGTTTTTGATTCACTTGCCCGCTTCCTTTTTTGTTCTAAAAGGCATCGCCGCATCGCGGTGTTCCTATACACTTTTCCTTTGCCGGTTGTGTGATAGATTGTGTGTATGATTATTTTATCGACGGCCTGAAGTTGAAGATGACGAGAAGAGTTCTTGTTTGGTTGGTGGCGTGCGAGAGCCACGGAGGAGAAGTAGGGAAGAGTAGAGCAGGGAAAGGAGAAAACTCGATCGATACAAAACATCATCCGCCATGCTTTCACAAAGGCAGGCAGCAGAGCTGCAGCATCTGCTTCCTTCCGGATCGCGTACGAAAAGGGCTTTTACGAGGGCTTTGACGAACAAATCCCTGGCCGTCGGCCCCCGACGCCGTTATCCCTAGTCCCTCACCACACATCACAGTCACAGAGGAATTCTAGGCAAATTACCTCTCGGTAGACTTACGGAAAGCGAGCGATTTCTCTGAATGTGAGGTTCTGGAGGAGTTCTGGACGAATTTGGGCGAACGCCGTGTCCCCGGAGGGTGAGTTTGAAGAATTTTTCGGAAATTCCAAAATTTGACAAGTGATAAGCCGTGAAGCGCTACCGACGCAGCTAAAACGCGTTTACAACGTAATGGATATTAAACTGGTAGCTTTGTAAGGGCGGCTGTGTACGCCGTGTTCGAGAATATGACAAGTTGGCAACACTGGTTGTGATGTTTCGCACAAAAGCATGGCTGTTGGCCGGGTAAATCATTCACCATCGAAACGAGTCTTGAATGATAATAAAATTAAAAACAAGTCCCCCTGCACACCTATCCGCCAACACCTGGCGAGAGGCCCAGTGTTGTTATCTTCAGGCAGCCTCTCTTTTGTTCGGTGGCGTTAAGCTTTGCCCGCGCTTCAGGGTAAGAGCTGCTCCAGATTATAAAGCAATTTACCATTTAGTTGGCAGACGATAGAGAAGGGCCCGGCGAAGGTGAGGTACCGTTTTGGGGTATGTTTGTTTTACGCTGAAAGACAGCCGAAATTAATGTAATTTGGCCGGGGCGTACACAATAAAAGGTGGTCGCCCTAAACCTAACCCCATTCCGAGATCCTGCCACCATGTGATACACAATTTGCACAGGGCGTCGTGCAGAGTCTCTCGCTTCGTGTTAAACGGTTGTCACCGTCTCGCATCTCGTTCACTCTCCTTCGCTCTATCCCACACACACACACACCCACATTATCGCACTTTTCGATCTTTAGACATTTTGGTTTACATTTTTGTTTCCGGGCTTTGCAATTCTTGGACTTGATGTTGGGGGTTTTTTGTTTTTTGGAGGAGAAAGTAGCTCTGTTGCTCCCGAGAGCGAAGATCCGTAGAATGCCGCCTGAATCTGTGCTGTCGTCTCCGGTGAGTTGTGAGCTCTTGCGACCTTTTCTTTTTCCGTTTTCGCTTAAGGAGGGAAAAGGATGGTCTTCGGGGTTGAAAGAGCGGCGGCCAAGAAGCGGCGATAGGTTTATGGTTTGTGTATAATTAATTATTAAAAGCAAACATATCTCTGGACCCGATTCCGTACCGTACCGGGCGCATTTCGATCGGATCGGGTGTGTTTGTTGAATGGGCTGGCCCCGGGGAGGGAGGAAGAAATCAGACAAAGGCAGGTGTGTGCGTGATGTTGCTTCGGTGGCATCGTATCGGGAGTTTTTCGCCTTATGCCGAAGATGTTTTATTATTTTTCCGTTTTGTTGAGGGTGTGGAATTTGGCAGCCAAATGAGACGGAGGTCGTTTTCTGATGAATGTGTGGCCTTCCGACTTTCTAACTTTCGTTGACAAGTTTGCCTGGAACTGGGATGAAGCAGTTTTGGGGAAGGTTTTCCAAGAAACAACCAAGAAAAAAAGGGGGGACTAAAGACTCATGAGCGAGAGCGATTCCAAACATGTGAGCGTTTTCTAGTGTGCACGTCGTGATGATAATGAAGTCAAATGGCCGTTGATGGGGCATGGGATGAGGATCCATTGAACGGAAAGAAAACTTTGGCTAGGCGTTCGTCTTTAGTATCTTTTGCTTGATCTCTTAACGAGCTTCACCGCCAGCAGGCAGTAATGGTTTGATGAAAAGGTAAAAGAGATGCCTCCTGGAAATTGACAATCGGCAGTCGGCAAAACGAGTTGAGCAATTCGGGAAAAGGCAAATTTTTCCACACCCCTTTTCCCTCGCTTCCTCCCCCGCGAAGGAAATGGGGAAAAACTTTGACTTGTGTACCTTTTTTTTTTTTTGGTCGCTTTTCTTTCTCACCCTCGAAAGCGCAAATGGGACGAATCACCAAATTTCCTTTTTACTGCCCTTCTATTTCCTTGCCTTTTTTTGTTGCTGGTTGCTTTCCATTTGATAAGACGCATCAAAAACCGTTTTTTTTTGGTATGCTGATGGGGTGGGCAGGAAAAGCCGCAAATTTGAGTTTTTCCTTCCATGCGGTTGTGTTTGCTTCATTTCGTACGTCCCGATCGATTGCGAGGTTCGATTCGCTGCTTGTTGGATGTTGGTTGGGAAATTGTTGTGCGCCTCTGGAAAAGTTACAATTTTTCCCACGGGAGAAATGGCTACAGAGAGGAGGCATCACAAAACTCAATTTCGTGGAATCTTCCGATAAGAGGTAAACGCTCGCTTTGGCTGTGCTAGTTTGAAGAAAAGCGTGTTCGGCTCGACGATTAGCTTAACGAAGCGTATCAACACCGATAGTTTCTCTTTATGTGTATGCGTGTGTGTGTGCGTATGTCGGGGGTGTGGTGGGAAAGCAATTGTAGCCGAACTGTCAAAAAATGAATAAATTCTTGCGTTGGTGTAGATGTGCTCTCGCATCGTTTAAACAATTGCTGCTGGCAGTCCCTTTCACTGTACCGCAAGGAACTTTCAAACAGACAAAGAAACTGTACACATGTGTGTGTGAGTTGAGTTCAAACGAGTCGCTTCCATCGAGGAGGCAATCAGCGGAAAAACGACATGCCATGTTGTTAGGACCTTGGTTCAACCCCCGGATGGAGGCGCATGGTAATTGACTCTCTTGGGGATGTTTTCGGTTGTGTCGGTAGAACAAGAGACACATTTCTTGCATACACCCATCTACACACACACACGCATACTGTCACCCGCAAGCAATCGAAGCGACTCTTGCGTCTTGCACAGCTAGTTATCTTCATTTATATTGCTCCGAGCTAATCTTAATGTTGCGTAGCGTGTAGCATACCGACAACACCTGGAAGGTTGGAAGTTGTTGGAGGGAGCACGGACGGAAAATTACCTTTCTTCGTTGGCAAGCACCAACACCAGCTTGTGGAGCAAGAAGGACGTCGCATTTTGTGTCGTTTTTTTTTCTCCCCCCAGCCCATTCTTGAGCACCCAGAATGAAGCAATAAGAACGTACCGAGAACCGCACCCAAAGCACCCCGAAACCAGACTTCTGGGAGTGCATTACACCGCAAGAAAGTATGTGAACGGGCGTGCCTCGGCAGGTTTTACGATCGCGCTCAATCGTGGTGGGCGGGTGGGTTAAATCTATCCATCGGAAAATCCGTGTGTGAGTGAGTATGGAGATTAGAAGCCACCACCGTAGGGGCGTCATTCTCCGTCTTACTTTGCCGCTATAGTGCGAGGTGTGGGCATAATTGTGTGCGAAGGGAAATTCCTACATTGCATGGCTTTAATAATTTTCCACCCCGTGTCGTGCTCAATTGCCGACAGCACCACGCTGCGTTTATAAGCATCGGTTGGGAAGCTTCGATTGACTGCGGGCGGACGACGACTGAGCGTACGATGGCACCTCCACGACCGGGACGACCGGGACGATTGCTGAAGTAACGTCGTTGTGCTTTTCTGCTGTTCCCTCACGCTTCCTATTTCTTCCCCCCTCCCTCTCTCTTGCACCTTCTTGGCCGGTTATAAAATGTATGACGACAACCAAACGCTACAACAACTTCCACCGGCGACAGGCTTGCAGGCAGCCATATGAATTTAATGCGATTTCCAGATTATGGTTAGCCTCCGTACCGGCAGGCTCGTGGTGCTAACGGTGGGGACCCGAGAGGACACCAACACCCCGTACATACACACCATCACATTACATCGGCATGCTTAGCCGAGTGCGGTGCGGTTGGCTAATATTCCATAGAAATGCTGTCAGACTGCACGGGAAAAAGCGAACTGCTAGACTGACTACAACGTCGTCCGTTCTTGTTCCTGCTGCTTCGGTTTGTTGTTGTTTTGCTGGTGGAAAACTGTTGGAAGGAAATTGTAACACCACCCCGGGCATACAAGTTACGTGCATAATTATAAATCCCGACACATGCCTTGCTTGTGCACTCGCAGTTCGGGCAGGCAGGTGCCCTTGCTATTTCGCCACTCGGTTGCGCGCTTTACCAAGTTTGTGCAATCGAACCTCACAAAAACAGGGAGTAAAATAAACTATCAAAACCTACAGCGAGGCATGCGACGAGGAGAGGGGAAATTAAATGCTTCGCGAGTAAGGCTATTCGGTGCGAGCCTTCTTATTTGAAAGCTCACAGTTCACACGAAAACCGTACCAGCTACCAGCTCTGTTTATCCACTTTGGATTCAATTCGACACGCAATTTCCTCATTATCCACAGTGTGGACCTGCTCGAGGGAATAATGCTAGAGTGCGATTTTATTTGGGGATATGATCGGTGGACTTTTCGGTGTGCGCATGGGTGAGTAGTGACGCTAATTTAAAGTTCAATTTCCGTATGCTTCGATGTCGCTTTCCGGATCGGCTGTGTATCATTTTGGAGGCGTGAGATGCGTTTCGTCGAAGGAAAATACATGCGATTGACCGCGTGTGAGACGTATCGACCAAAAAATTGCAGAATAGGACTTCCAATGACTTTAGTTAGGATTGAGTTTTTTTGACGCTATGTCTTAGAACTCTGGGAGTCCTAATCTGGACAGCAACAGGTTCGAACAGAATATAAAATTAGTGAACAGGACGTCTGATGACCTCAGTTAGAAAACTGATATTTTCAGCCGGTATCTGTCAGAACTCTAGTAATCCTCAAACATTTGGAGAATAGGACGTCTAATGCCTCACTCCAATGCCACATCCTGAGAAAAGTTAGAAAATTGAGGATTTCAACCGATACAACTTAGAACTCCGGAAGTCCTGGACAGTACAGTGTTCGAACAGAAAGTAAAATTTAAGAATAGGACGTCCGATGACTTCAGTCAGAAAACTGAGAACTTCAGCCATTATCTCTCAGAATTCTGAGTCTCCTCTGAGGTTGAGATAAAATAGGAGTTGGAGCCTATGAGCTATGACGACTTCAGAACTCTGGAAGTCGAAGTCTGGGCAGGTCCGAACAGAATATAAAATTGGAGAACAGGACGTCCAGTGATTTCAGTCAGAAAACTGATAACTACAGCCATTATTTCGCAGAACTCCGGGTCTCCTGATTGGTAGAAAATATAAATTGGAGTCTATGACCTATGACGACTTCAGTTAGATAACAGAGAACTCTGGGAGTCTAGTGGTTCAGTTAAAGTGACGTAAGTGTTCCGCGCTGCAAGATCAGGAATCGAATTCTGTCCACATCGATCCTCCGTATGCACAACTGTATATTCAACTACGGATAAAATCAAGTGAAGAAAGCCAGAAATCGTAGAACTTTTCTAGGTTCCAAACAAGAAAAAAAATCGTTTGAATTTGAAGGCTACTTTGCCATTTTGTTTTGGTTTGAATAGACAGTCGTCAAATGTCAAAATACATTGAAAAAAAGGTGAAGTCATCACAGACACTAACATTGGTAAAAAGTATCTGTTTACATACATCAACACAGCCAGATCAAGCAGATCCACCGCAGTGAGTGTACATTTGGGCATTTTTCTAACAACCCCTGATTAATTAACTAATAAATTAAATCGAAACCAAAACTGTGGAGGGGTCTCTTTCAACGGCCGCGCGGCGCTCGCTGACCCCGACCATGTCCGAAGTGAAAGTAATTAATAGATGTCTAATGCTCCCACACCGATCGAAAAACAAAATACCGAACCGAGCACGATTGATGGACAGGCGTAAATTTGCGTATCGATCAAGTTTTAATGAAAATCGTCACCTTCTATTGAGCCGGGGAAGAGGTTGTGCTTTTCCCCGAGTGCCGGAGCAGTAGGACTGACAAACAGAACCGGGCCACAGATAATGGTTAAAAGTTGGGTCGGATCAATTTCTCGGCCATCATGTCGAGATGTTTTTTTTCTTCTTCTTCAAATATTAGTCTCGAAACAGGCCGGATCGCTCTGTGCTATAGATTGCTTCTTTCTGCCTTTTGATTTGAGCGATTTTATTAATCCATCGACTGAAATCGATATTCATTAATATGCAATAAACCTGTGGGCTGTGACGGGACCTTATGTCTTGGGGCGGTTTTCTCTCTCTCTCTCTCTTTCTCTCTCTCTCTGCTACTGATGGTTAATATAGCTCCCGATGCTTAGTTCCAACAGCGACCTGTGTTTCATTGTCGTCGTCGTCTATCGGCGAACGCTTTTTCCGATCATCAATTTTCCACAAACACATTTTCACGCGCGACGACAAGCAGCAAAAGCATCAGTCGATGACGCGATGAAGGTGTGTTTAATGGGGTCTGGCTACTTGAATAGATGGGTGGGAAAATTGTCCCACGCAGGGTATTCATTTTCAGTCGCTGTTTCGCGCCCGTTTACAGGTGTAGTAAGGCTCGATAATCGGGCCACCGGGAGGAACAGTAAAACATGGACAGAAAACAGCACAGCACAGACCAACGAAGAAGCTGATCGGCTCGAGTTTCCCTGCGAAATGCGGCATTACAAGGGAGAAGTCGTTCCAGTTTCCCTTGGTTTGTGAGCTCGATGAGAAATCATATTGCCCTGGAGATTGAATCGCAAATTCATTTAAAAATATAATTACACCATGGACTCCGGCAGGTCTGGTGCCTAGCCCCTTTTAACAGCAGCAGTAGAACGGACCGAAGCGCATGAAGCATAGTGCCCCGAGCATGATGCAAATAATAATATGTTGCAAAAAATTGTTTACCGCTTGATAAACGACAGCAGAGAGGACAAGCTTGCTGGCAGGGAGCTTTTATTAGTTGTGTATGAGAGTGTGTGTGTAGGTTGGGTAGAATTTGACGATCGAAAGATAGTAGACATGGTGGCTCCTGTGTTAAAAGAAGCAAACGACGTCGCCCGTTCGATCAAACGAGAACGTCTTGGTGGCGGCTACGGCTACTACTACCACGACTACTAGCACATGGTCTCGTGTTCTGGCCAATCCACTCCAAATTAATGGAGTTGTTTATCAAACATGAAGAAATTCAGCCCGTAGGCTTGCTTGGGTAAGATTGAATTAGAGATTATGGCAGCAATCAGGGGACATTGGACAACGGAGCACAATTCCTTCGTAACGTAATGATACAATTTCATTCATAACGCAACCTTCTGGTAGACTTTGAATTACTTTGTTTATGAAACAAAAAAGCTAAATTCCAATCATTAGATCACCATCACCGCATGCTCTCGCTGAGGCACCTTATGCAAGGAGCAACGGTCACGTCGATAAAATCCGATCGATTCGCAATAGGAATAACACGCCGACCATTAAGAAATTTACAGTTGGTAGCGTGCCGATTTGCAATAAATCCTTATTTTAAAACCGATTTAACGTAACCTACTCTTTGTTTGGTGGAATGGCTTATCGCTTATCGTAAATTGTCACACCTAGCCGGGGACCCGGGGTTTTTGCTGTTTAAATCATAATAAAGCGTTACGTACTGTTTGCTTTTTAAATGGCACGACTCGTTCGGAAGAAAATACGATCTTCAGGATCGAAAAGAGCACCCGGAACTGGGATGCCCTTTTCTCACGGGTGACAAACACGGACGCCCACGCTCATCTTTCCAATCACGTGCCGTCCATTTATTTAGTTTCGTTTAAACTTTCCCACCTCCCGTTTTTCTTCCCGGTGGTGGGATGGAGCAGTAACAACGGGGGAAAATGTTTTCTTTGCCGCAGGGCAACAGCGGTCGGCGATAAATGGTTATTGGCTGCACAATAAAAATGTGACCCAGAGTCGTCGGCAAACGAAACGGAAGTCGTCTTAGCTTCACTGGTTTTTTTTTTCGCTCACTGTTGACCACAAACCGTGTATTGGTTGTGCGAGGCTATCATTTCGCAATTTCGTGTCCGGTTTTTTTTGCTATAGCGCATAAAGCGTGTGTCATTCAACCAGGTCCTGCTTGACACTTTTCATTTAACGAATACCGTAGTTGACGACCTCCGTTCACCCATCGCCATTCACACGCTGGTGGTGCGTTGAATGGGGCGATCAATCAGGATCCGTTTCACGGCAGGATTCCATCTTAATTGAGCCGTCGCACCGGTTTTTCCTTTTACATGCCCACACACACACAGACACACATATTCATGTCCTAATGGAGAGGTCGGCACGAAGGTATTGAAAACGATATTTCAATGTCATTGTGATGCGGACTGCGTGCATGTTCTTGTAAGCGTGTGGCGACAATATGGCTATCAGCAGGGTTTAACGAAGAAAATTATTGAAAAAATGTTTAAAAAAAACCCGACGAATTTTAGCCCAAACATTCAGCGGGGTGTTATGTGTCATTTTTAATGAGAAACCCGTCTTGCATTCTTCAACTTTGAGACTGTGACAGAAGAAACTTCCTATATGGAGGTGTTTGTGCGATAATCGAGCAGTTTTCGAGCACTTCATGCAATGGGGAATATAAAAAAAAGGTAAACCACAATCAGACATCCAATGTGTCATACAGATTTGCTATACTTTGCTTATCTTTATTTACCAAATATAGCCTTATATCAATATATGATAATCTAAAGGCAAACACATTGGATGTCTGATTGGGTTAAACCCGAACATGAGTCAATCAAAAACATTTAATCGGCTTCTGTCAATATTTATAGGACTCAAACAGCTTAAAAAGCAAAATAAGTAGACTAACTGCCATGAATATCATTCCCTGCGGAGGTCTAGTTATAAGTTACAGAATTCGTAGGCCTCTCGAGGTTGTCGTCACAAACTAATGGCTTGCATTAGAGGCTTGCTAGATTGTTTTGAGAGTTAACAACATTTTAGCTGTCAACTTTCAAAATCCATAAAAATAAAACTCTCTGTCGTAGGACTTCACGGACCGCAACAGGACCTCTTTTCGGATCCTAATACGAGGATTTTCAAAAGTTCTGGCTTTCCCGTAGCTAAATATTCAGTGTTGTAGTTTGAGGAGGCCTTGTGATAGATGCGCCAGCTTCGCCGGTCTTCATACGGCAGAACTGGGGTTCAAGTCTCATCTTGGCCGTTCCCCCATAGTGAGGACTAACTATCCAATTATGCGGTACCAATAAATCTAGTAAGCCAAAAATGCCAAGCATGACCTTAAGAGGTCGTCAAGACTACATATCATCATCAAGACATCAAGAGGTTATCAAGACTACACCATCTCATATTCGATAGTCTGCCGTGTTTGCTGCTTTGGACTGTCACTTTGTATGAACATTTAACAGGGATTTAAACCCCTTAAAGCGGCTACTCAAAGTATGATAATCTTCCAAGGATAAAGTAAATTCTTGAGATATAAAATGACTTGTAAAAATTGTAGTTCTCAAAGGTCACTTGTACACTCAACACCGTATGCAACTTCCATCAAACCATGCAGTTCTTGTCTCAATCCGATCATAATCGCAAACCTTTCGAAGGATCAAAGTCAATCTCAAAAGACCGAGGGAAGAACGAAAACCTGTTGTCACTTTGTGTACAGCAGCGTTATTGTCACCGTATGGCGGAACGCGTTTGACAAGCGACATCATCCATTCCGATGTTGACAGCGTATCCGTACCGAGAAGCAGGCAGAACAGCCGACAACAGGCCCCGAACATGATGTGGTAATAGCAGCAGCCACAGGAGGACGTGTCGTTGTCATTAGGCGAGCACCTACCCCCAAGTAATACGAGCGGGGGCATGTGTCATCATCGATTTCGTCCTGCGAGTTGGCCTCGGTTTTCGGCTTCGTGGTTTGACTCTCGGGTTGGCCACTCGGGGGGGTGTCTGTGTGAATGATAGATAGGGAGGCTTGGCGAAGGTGTTTCGTTGTGTTGCATGTAAAAAGCGGTCCCTCCCGTACCTGGTTCGGTTCTGGCGGTTAACCTAATCCAATAATTCATGTTTCATTCATTCGGCATGGACGAACAGGTTGTGTGAAGTGAGAGCGCGAGAGCTTACACAGCGTGTTTGATCCGTTGAATGATAGCCAGATGGTTGATTTTCTGGCCCCGGGGGTGTAAAAATTTAGCAGGATGATATTTTTGGGAAAAGAGATGGCCACCCCACGGTCGTTCTCCCTTTGCGAGATGGAGGTTCCTTTAAACCACAAACGAGAGCTAAAAAAAAATCTTGCTGCTCATCCGAATGCCCATTATCGTGACCCTCTAAGTCCAGGTTGGTTTTGTGTGTTTCGTTTGCTGGTTTCTCCATTTTTCGGAGCAAGGCTTCCCACCCCCCAAAATGGAGTGTGGAAAAATCAGGTCAAGGTGTTTAGTTCTGTGTTCCGTTGTTCTACATCATCGCCACCATTGCCATCATCATCATCATCATGAAGTATGCGGGTGTGTATAATACATTTCTTTCTCATCCCAGCTTTTCTGCGTGTTGTCCTATCTCTCTTGGCCGTTTTGTTGGAGGTTCTCACTCTCTCGCTCACTCTCGCGCCAGCTCAATCAAACTGCTGCGTGCCGTCGTGTGGTGAAGGACGTGAGTGAGTAACTAGTGCCACGGTTGGGAATTCGGACGTACATAGCCACAGCGGGTCTACCACCGGTTGCACGGTTACATATTTCCCTGCATTTTCCCATCCACCCATCCCTCCCCCCCCTCCACCCCCCTCCGTTCGGTTGCCCGTCGCTCGGAGCTCGGAGAGATCCCCCTGAGTGGGTCCGGACTAATTCCCAACATTGTACCTGCTAGCTTTCACCTGCTTTGCATAAAACCCTTCGTTCGTTCTGGCCGGTGAGACCGCACGGGTTGACAGAGAACCCGTTTCAGCTGCGTGTGTGTGGTCTTCTACCTTTTTAATGCTGGGTGGATGTGTGTATGTGAGGTCCCCTGTTTTTATTCGTGGTTTGTGACGTGCGCGTCAAAAGACAGCAACGTAAATAATGGCGAATGGAAGACGAAGCAGCCGCAGCAGCGAAAAAGCATTACCCACGCACCCTGCGGTGGAAAAACCAATAATTGATTAATTCAACAAAAATGATGATTTATTGATATCGTGCGGTTCCTTCGCTGCTGTGTGTGTGTGTATACAGGTTTTTGTATGAGAACTGCTGTCGTTGTTGTTGTTGAGGGGTTTTCCTTTTCGGCCGAAGCCGACACACAAGCGGTTCGATTTATCATCGGCGGGGAGAAAAAAAGGTGCCGCGTGATGATTGAGGACAACGACGACGACTACGCACATACCAGAGAAGGACGAGAAGTGTGGTGGGTGTGTGTGTGGGTGTCGGGGGGAAGGAAAAATGGTTTCAATTTATTGGTGTTTTTTTTGCTGTTGCTGCTGTTACTCGAACGCAACTACCATTGGAGTTCGTTTAGTAGGCCAACCAGTCGTTTAACTTCGTTTTGGACCAATCATTAGGCGGAAATGATTTTAACACAAAACAAACCAAACCCGCGGCGTGTTTGATTAGAGCCGAACGTCGTACGTTTCGAGGTGTACATCGCTTAAATAAAGCGGCACCGACAAACACGACGGTGATATGAGAGTATTAAACGATGAAGAACATACTATCCACCGAGCGTCACACGACGGACTGGATTGCAGAACACAGATTAACCGAGACAGGTGCATTAAAAGGTACTTGTCGCTTTTATCCGGCACGATCAGCGAACAACAATCCGTTGACGAGATTGCGAAACCATCAGCTTATTAGTAAACTACCAGGCGGCTCCATCGTGACGACCGCAAACGAGAAAAAAATCCACCTCACATCCCACCGGGTGGGTTCCTGAAAGCCCTTGCTACCAGGAATTTTGGGGAGATTCGGAATTCGGAATTTCGAGCCCGTCTGTTTTCTGTTGTTGGGCGAACTGGAATTAAAATCGATTGATTCCCATCAATTCAACCTTCTCTCTGGCTTTCCCTTTCCACGGCTAAGATTTAAATGGAAACTGATGGCCTTCGGTAATGCACCCACCCCAAGGGATCGGGAGCGAGATCGTTCAGATGAAATGAAAATTTCGCTTTTGTTTCATTATCATGGCAGGCCTGAAATACGGGAAGAGGAAGCTGGTGGTGAAGAATTATTATGAGCCAAATAATCCTGCCTTCTGCTCGTGAGGCCTGTGCGATTCGTTATTTGCTATTAACGGATGCTATAAAAGAAGTGTTTCGCTCGCAGGTATCGCAGGTTTCCGTTTCCGTACGCGTTCTGGTGAAGCAATAAGCAATCAGCATAACATTTACTGCAATCTGCAGTATCATCCTTGGCGCACCACCACCAAAGCCGGCAGTCTGGTAGATGTAACGGATGGAGCGTTTTTGGAGGGCCTAGGCTAACCGGCGACGACGACGGCATTGATAATGATATTTCATTGCTTCAAATTTATTTCTGGTACGGCTCGGCTCGGCGAAGGCTGCCAAAAATGGCTCCGACCGACGAAGATGAATGCGCGCGCGGACTTGGCACGAGAGCAGCCCGTGTACGTGTGGCAGATAAAATATTTCATTCCTATTCCGTCTGATTTCGATGCCGGGGTGTTTCACACGCTTTAAGTGATATCGATCGGAGAAGTGTTCGTTCGTTCTCCCGCGAAGGCGTTGGGATCAATTTGAGAACGAATAGAAGCAACTCGATACTTGTCGCTAGTCAATGAAGCTGGCGGTACTAGCTAGTTTGCCCCGCAGCAGTACTTATGTGGAAATTGGATTTTCCGTTTTTTGGAGAAGTTGAAATCGTTTTCGTCTTCTTGCATTCATTAGGTAGCTCTCTAGTCTTGACGCCACTTGTAAGAATCGCAAGTAAGCAGCTTACCAAAAACGGCTCAATTAGTGAGGATATTCATTAAAAAGAAATAGAATTCCCAATAAAACTTCAAGCCAAAAGTGCTCATGTTCTTCACACAACTTCACACCGAAGATGCAGAACAATAAATTTGACAGATATGAAAACATGGCTGTGCGTTGTCGGGGGTACATGGCAGGACACACGGCTCCAACAAGATTACTGGCCTTTTGATGGTGGTGCGCCCGTACATTGAAAAAAGAGCATTAAACAGCAACAGCCCTGATTACCCAATTTAGTCTGCCGACGCTTTCATTTAACGAGCCCGTAGCCAGCCCGCCAGGCTGATAAAAAGGCATCTTTTTGTGACAGATACAGTTAAGGGATGGACGCGCATACTTCGCATCCCCGGACGTTGTCCTTTTTATCCGCAGGTACCCGTTATCCTTCGGGTTTGGCAGGAAAGACACACTCACATTCTCGACAGTTTATTGTGCTCATTTCCTTGCCCTGGGAGACTGAGAGACAGACAGAGAGAGCGAGAGGATGCTAAAGGTCATTGGGAAATTTCGTGGAAAATACATGAAACTTCTCCACCACCAGCTTTTCTTGATGATTCCTAACGCTTTATCCGACCATGAAATGACATCCACAAACAACGCCACAAGGACTTTGTGTGTGTGTATCTCTGTGTACGTGTATGTATGCATGGCGATGTTGTACATGTGTTGTTCCAGTTGGTGGAAGGAGAAGACGACGGTGGTCGCTTAGGTTTGGGGCAGTTTCATGCATCTGAAGTGTGTGTCTGTGTGACGTCCCGCTGCACACCACACTCGCTCGCACGGTGTCCTGACGGTGTGGGTTGGTCGTAGTATGGTAACGATTTTAGTTTTCGTAAATGGGTTCCATCAACTTTTGTGGCACGTTTCCCCGTTTTACCCCGGGAGTGGTAGCGAGCGGCTGGTGGCCGCAGAGTCCGTAGATTTTGACAAACTTAGTCTGGCAACTGACACACATCATCCTCATGCGAGGGCGCGGTGGCAGAGAGAGAGAGCACGGGAATCATGTTAATGGTAATGTTTATATCACTTTTGCTTCCCATTGCACAATCGGCCTAATCAGCCAACCAAGAAGCAGCCGAAGCCTCGGCCGTCGGAAGGAAAAATCGATCCGCAGTGCTAGAGACGACTTCGATTTACAGAGGCGCAACTCTCTTTCGAAATTCGGTCGAGGTCGTCGTCGTGTGTTAATTCTTTTCCACGCACACTACACACAGTTCAACAACTATCTTCAAACTGTGCGGCAAGAGAGAGAGAGAGAGAGAGAGACAGAGAGAAAGAGCGAGAGGACATCGTTGGTCGACGAAATGGCGTGCGAAACTTTGGATCAAAAGGAAGCGATGGCGTAGAATTTGGTTTGGCTGAATTTGATTACTGGTAATTTGACGCATCCGACATGATGTTGTTTGGATTGCCGGGGGGGGGAGGGGGGGGCGACGGAGCGGCGGCATGAAACTCCCGGTTGAAAGACGAGCAATGACAGCAGCTCTCGGCTTGCTACCCGAATTATTCGGGATGATGAAATTTCGCCGTCCCGAATTGTAAACCCGGAAACCTTCCCAGGACTCTTGACGTTTACTCTTCTACGGTACGACAACCTCAAAAGAGGTCAAATGGCCCTTTCAAGTTGTGATCTTAGAGGCTACAAACCCCTCCACCCACTCCCTGCATTTCCCCCCCACCGAATTAGCAGAGGTCGATTATCGACTAAAAGGCCCCCGAAAAAACGGAAAATTGAGCTATTGAAAGGCTGCAACGGTGGTTGCGGTTGTGATGGTCGGTCGCTCATATAACCATATTAGCATGTCCCATCGTGTGTGTGTGTTTGTTGAGGTTTGTTTTATCCCGTAATCTGACCGGGTGGCACGTTTTGTTGTGGTTAACCAAACACTTTCACGAGCCGAGTTTTAAAGTTGAGGAACATTTTTGCGGAATACGATGTTCCGTGATCGTTTCGGGCAAATCGATAGGGTGTATCGGTTTTAAGTGCTACACTGCTGTACAAGCTACTTATGCTCCCAGGGTCCGCACCCTCGAAAAGTCTCCTAAGCCAAGGGTAATAATTTCGATCGATCACGTTTTTCGAACCTCCGGGTTGGCCTGTTAGGTGGGTTTGAAATCATCGAAACCTTCCGGGCGCCACCGGGGTCAACCGATGGCCTTTATCCCTGCACCAGCTATTAACCTTTTCCGCTGCGTGCGTGTGTGTGTGTGTGTGGGTGAGCGTATTTACGGTCGATTTTCTTCTTTACCAAGTGGAGAGGTTCTCTTCTTCCTTTTGTGCCATGTATTTTGGCTGCCAACAACTGAAGTATTGTACCAAGAACATATCATGGGAAAAAATAGAAAAAATCGGAAAACTCCCAGCAAAGGACACTTGTGGCTTGTGGCTAGTGGCCGTATAACATGCTGCGCCAACTCCGGACATCCACCCCCTCCCTTAGGGGTGGGAGTGAGTTGAGGTTGGAAATATTAATAATCACAACAAGGACGTGTAATGGGGTTGATATTGCTTTTTTCTGCCCCCGTCTGTGTGTCGGAGTGAACGGTGGCGTGAACGTGTATACGCGCGCCCACACACACACACATATAAAGAGACGCATGAATCCTGCGAACACGCGAAGGCTCGCATGCCAGGTCAAGACTATATATTTTCCCGTTTTTGCCGTGTGTGTATGTGTGTTCATTTAACGTTGGGTCATTCCAGTTGAAATGGGGAAAAAGGTTTTCATTTGGTGTTGGCTGTTGGCGTTTTCCACTATCCAACCCGTGGTTAGTTTTCCCTAGTAGCCAAATAGAAAATGCTTTTCTCCTTGACGCAAAAAAAAGATGGAGATTTCCGTTAAAATTCGCCTCCCCAGTATTTCATTTTCCGAAACCCTCTCGCAAACACAAACACACGGACACCTGACAAGTCGTTTTGCCGTTGCTTGGGATGCTTCCCGGAATGGCCGGCAGCCAGCCAGCCAGCGGTCCTCGCGATCAACACGGAAAAGAGTCAACGCGCACACGGTACGATTCGCATTTTATTGCATCCGGAGCAAAAACAGAAAATAGAGACGAAGTGCAAGGTTATTTTCACCATCCCTGCGTGGGGTGGAGTGCGTGTCACAGCCATAAGACGTTACCACACCGGGAAAATGCATTCAGAACACGACGCGCAACGATGATGAATTTTTTCCCGAAACGTTCACTACCGAATGCAATCATACAAATGGGACGGAAAAGTAGTCGGTTGATATTGAAGCTGGAGATTATTTACCGTGGAAATAGTAATTACTTTTTCACCGTTTTGGCCGAGCACTCCCACATGTACACACGGGCACCGGCAGGTATGCAAAAATAATTTCATTTTTAACGACCGCTCGTTACTAGAAGGAGTGAATTGTCAAAGGACTCTAAAATCCGGACCGCTTTTTTTCGCTCCATTGCGGCTATAATTAAAGCCCGGTTCGCTTGGCGTTTAATAGCTTCCGTTTTCGTGGTGTAGCGGGTACCAGTTTCGACGTCAAATGTTCATAAATCAAATAATGCCTAGCATCGATTTCAGTAATTGCTAGTTGTGTGGTTCAAGCCAGCGCACCGGAGTGATTTAGTTTTCCGCTTTAGAGGGCGATTAGCATTTCAGTGACGCTTAAGATTAATGTGATTAGTTTCCATTTCTAAGTTGTAAAGGAAGCTCGGGAATGGGGAGGCTGTTTCTCCATTTTCAATTCCGTTAAGCGAAACTCCGGGTGCAATTGCATTTCATCATCGATCCGCAAACACGTGTTTTCCATTTGCTTCGTGTCTGGATGTCTGGAGAGCAAGAAAAAACAAGCCCGAACTTCACGCCAACAAACCCGCCGGAAACTCTGTGGCATGTGTATCGGGTCGGTCGATGCCTTCCCCTAAACTGCATGCCTGGGGTAGTAAAAACCCGTCGAACTGCAGTAAAACCGATCCCGAGGCAAGCTGTTTCTGCGGCAACCCCACGCCGATTGTTGCGCCGCTTCCTGCCAACTGTTAGTGCGAAGTTATGTTCCTTTACTGCCAATAAACTTTTACCCCGAACCCGTTTAGCCGCGGGACAGTCTGTAACGGTTGTGGCGCAAGTAGACGACACCTCCGACGAGCATATCCTGGCGCAGGATGTCCTACATCCATCCACGCGTGTCCCACCAGCAGCAATATGTGTGTTTGAGAGCAAAATGGGACTTAACTTAACGTAGAACTCGCCAGCGCGTCACTTGCTGGAGGTAAATTATAAATCATTTTCATACTTCCATTTTCCCGGTGCAACTAACGTTAAGCGTAATGAAGTAACCTCGGCAAGTTGGTAGTAAATGGACGTGGACGATTTCTTAATGTTCTCGCCGCGAAGCTCGCTGTCAGCCACAACTTCTACACGAGTCTGTCGAAAGCAGTGTGGCGCAGATGGAGTAAAGAAAAGTCCATTTAGATTTTGGGTGGGTCCTTTATGGGGGGGGCGGGCGTAACAACAAAAAGGAAAAACAACATATGCTTTTATATATTTGTTGTTATCAGACCCTTAACACAGTGCGCTGTATTTCTCCAGGGAAAAGTTCCAATGGTGTGACACCATTGCGAGCGAGCGAGATCGCTGTAACCGCTTTGTCCACTGTGTCCACTATAAGGCCATCATACTCTTGTTATTTTTATCTCTTGGGGTGGAGATGTGCGTTCAGGGTGAGGTGGTTAGGGGGGGTAAGGGATCGTGGGCAAAACGTGAAAAGTTTGGCGAAAAGCAATTAATTAGTAAATGAATTACAATCATGAAGACAAATGCTTCAACTTCATCTTGTGCGCTTTGGTGAGGAACTCTGTTTTTTTGGGAAGGAAAAGCGGTCCTTCTTCCTTGTTGTTTTATCATGATGGGGGGGACCAGGGCAGCCGGCTTATTGTTTAACAACGGTCGAAACGAGCGTCGTTCGCTCAGGTAGACGAACAAATCTGTCCTTTGTTGGTGGCATTAAGCTGTCGAGGGCTGGAAAATCGATTCATTGAGTTGTTGTTTCCATTAACTTCGAAGTTCTGGCATTTGGCTTGGGTGCGAAAGTGTCTTGGTGCGTTCGTTCCCTTCAGAAGTTTCCAGGCTTTTAGCTCACCAAGCCAATGGTGAGACATTCGAAGATGTACAGAGAGTCGTTGAGCATTTAGACGGTCACTTTTCCCGATCCAATAACTTCCGAAACTTCGCTGAACAGTCGCTCATGTCTCACCGTCGCAGTTTTGTTTGCATGATGGAAACCTGTCAAGCGTGTGGGCAATCCGCCGTTTTTCGCAGGGTGGCACGAGCTGCGGCGACATGTACGACGTGGCAATATTGGCTGCAAGCAAACCTCCGCCTGCCATTTCGCAACAATATTTCACGCTACAGCGGCACCGCCACAAAAAAAGCACATGCCGAGTGCGAAGATTTTTTGGCTAGCGATATACACACTAGGGCGCGAATCTGCCAGAAACATTGGCCATGTTTGTAAGCATCCCTTCGGGAGGAGAACACGGCATCGCGCATGAAGTTCAACAAGCAGCACATCAAGACGACTTGGGACACGGTCGTCACGTCAAAGGTGCGGATTTTGATTGAATGTTGTGTTTCTGTTTCGGTGTACTGCCATTTTGAATGACAAGTGATTGCACAAAAAGGGCCACCGTCACAATCAAGCTTCGGTATCAAGCTTTAAATCTAAAATGATACTGCGGAGAAACAATAAATCAGTGTTTAAAGTGCCCTCACCTGACAGCAGGCAAAATACACATTTCCCAATTTTGACAGTCCGTTGGGCTTGGGTGACATATTTTATGGTGCAATCAATTCGCTCACGTACCGAACGGTTCCGGATATTGATTGCGTTTCATCTGCAGTCTCTAGTACGGCAGATCCGGTGCTTGCAAACCTAAACTTTCTCTCGCACTGCACACTGCAGCAGAGCTATGGTGGCTATCCTGTTCCGAAGACTATTCCGAGGGATAATATTATATCGTCGGCAAAAGCGATACACCGCACCGAACCTTAGAAAACTCTCGTCGGTCCTCGCGTGTAGCAAAGTATCGGCTGCCGGGCGTTGCTTCGTTCGGTTGTTTCGCTCATCATCGTCATTATGCGGTGTTGTACATTATTTTTCACCTCACTGGGTAGTAGTTGGTGCGCTCTTTAATTGAATTAATGTCAAAAGTGTCGGAATGATTTTAGCGCCCAGGGTTGTGTCTCTCTGCATGGAACGAAATGCTTTAAGAGCTAGATTGAGCTCGATTGAAGTTGTGAAGTTGGTAAAAACAGGCGAAAGGAAAACAAAAACACACTGTCAAAAGGCGAAACTCACCTGAAGAAACACCAAATCCCCAAGTGGCGTTGTGTTGTTGGGGTTGAAAAGTTCTGGCTCCGTGTTTTGCTACTGCTACTGTTTCCCGGGCCGCCTCTCCATGTGTTGTTGTGCCACGCGAACGACGGTGCAGAGGCTGGAAAAACCGTTCTTCGATTGTTCCCACGAGGAACAGGAGCGTGTCGGATGGATGCAGGGATGTAGTAAAATGGGGCACCCTTTTTCTTTTTTAATCCGATACCAGCACAGATGACAGACGTCTTCTTCTGCGTGTTGGGTCTGCCGAATCGGGGTTTTGTTTTGTTTTGCAGCAAACTTTACTTTGCACACTTTCGGACACTTCAGAGAGCGAGAGAGAGAGAAAGTCGGGGGACACCTCTGCTTGGTACTGCACACACTACTACTGGAAAGAAGTTCTACGGACAAGGATTTTCTCTCCTTCTCTCCTTTTTCTTCCCGCTGGCTTCTATCACTGGCCTTCACACGATCTCTTCACACTACTCTTTTATATGCACATACACACGCGCGTACACAATATACACTAGGTGATCCTGGAAGGATGGATGGTCAGTTGCACTTTGTCTCACGATCGCTTCAACACACGCTCGGCGTCACTTGTCACAGAGCAGCAGAGTGCAGTGAGTGTGTGTGTGTTAGTGCTCCCGATGTACGCGGGTCGCCCTAAAAGTCCATCGGATTAGGGTTTGTTACACCGTATTTTCCGCCTTTTCCTTTCCTGCACCGAACTTCAGCCTGTTGCGCCGCCTATTATACACCTAAAATTTTCCTAATAAACGAACGAGAAAACGCTGTTGTTGTGGTGGTGGAAATGAGAAACAAGAAAAGAGAGAGAGAGAGAGAGGGAAAAATCTTCTATAAATAATTTGCAACAGAATTACTACACAGTGGTTGTTGGCAAAGGAAAAAAAACAAGCAGTATAGCGGCCGCGTGCCAGGCAGATTGTGACCCTCGGTTGCGAATTCTAGTTTGCCTCCGACCGACCTGCTTCTTCTGCTTCGTGTCACGTCCGGGAGAGATGTCAACTGCATCCGATACATAAATCAACGCAGTCCACCATCCGCCGTGTGTCCACCTTGAACCAAACGGATCGGGGGCCATAAGAGATCGCTCGCTGCCACCCAGTCGGGGAACATTCGCGGGCAACGACGAGCCACAAGCATAATAATAATAATTCAATGTGAGATGTGACAAAAATTTGGATGAAATTGTTGTGTGCCCGAAAAACCGGATCATTTTTTTGTTTCCCCCCCCCCTCTTTCATCCCCACACGCCACAGCCTCTTCTCGGTGTTCGCGCCGTGCCGTAGAAGTTCATTCATTTGGAAGTTTTCCCTTGTACGCATATGCGGCGTTTGCTTGCTCTCTCGCTCTCAAACGCGCTCACCGTGAGTGGGAACTCATTTTCCCACAGTACGCTCTCGCACGCGCACACACACACACAGTTGGATTTTTGCGGAGAGAGAGAGAGAAGCGTTGAGAGTTTCCACCAAGAGTCCACCAAGAAGTATGACAGGTTTTTGGTTGGCGTTCAGGGACTCTGGGAAATGATGGACAAACACACTCATGCAGCTGCTACTGGGTAACCCGTTTTTCATCGATCCCGTTTCACAAATTTCTCAAATCCACACACACACACACGCGCGTACATGCACGTACGTTGGGAAAGCGCAAGCAAGTGTGAGTTTGTGTGCAGGATTGTTTCCAGCTCGCTGCACGCAAATGAATGCATTGGGGCTCCAGCTCTTGGCGATCTCTTGAAGATCCCGTGTCGTGTGCCTGTTGGAAAAACACACACCTTCCAACCACACGCAACACAGTGTCAGTGAAAATGGAAAAGAAAAACAACACACTGATCAGCCTATCCAACAAAGAGCCGTCGCAGCGCAAGGACTGCTCTACTCCAGGCTTCTTGAAGCTGAAAAGTGGACGTGTGTGTGTGTGTATGTGGGAAAAGAGCAAGGTGAGAGCTCACTCGGAAAATCGCTGCTACAACACACTATACACGCACGAGATGATGACAGGCAACCAGCAGCAGCAGCAGCAGCAGTAGCAGTAGCATTGGTAGTAGCAACATTCTCTCTTTCCTGCGCACCAGTAGTGGTGCTACAGGGTAGCGATAGCTCGATGACGAAGGGAAAAGAGAGGGGAAAGGGTAAAAAGAAAACACACACACTCTGTCCCATTCGTATAAGGAAAAAACGTTCTCGTCGTGGCAAATTTCGTTCCAACTTTTTCACATGATTTTGCACAATTTGTTTCGCAACTTTCACATTCCCCACAACGATCAACAACTGGCCGTGAGGGATAACATTTTCCAGCCCTGTTTCCCCCCCGTACGGGTTTGCTCTCGCTGTGCGTGTGTGTGTGTTGGGTGTATGTATGGCGAGTGTTGATGAGCTTTTTTTATCACGGCGCAGCGATGGTTCGGTTCGGTAGTTGAATTTCCCAATATTTTCACAACGTTGTCTTGGAACCCGTTTTCTTCCATCAGGCTGGAACCGTGTGGTGGAACCGATTCTCCTTTAGATGCACCCCGTAAGCACACCTTCTGCTTCACTAGCTCAGTTATCTCAGAGGTGAAAAGTAGATTTTCCATCGAAACGAAATGAAATCTCCTCATTGGTCACTGCCGTTCTGCTGCCAATACCCGCACATTCTGTTACACAAGCTTCACACAGCAGGGAGTCCCTAGGGTTGGGATGGGTGGTGAAGACCAAGCACAGAAAACACGAACCGTGTCACACGCCACACCAGTACGCACAAGCGAACGCAGGAACAGCGTGTGTTTTCCTACGTGTATGGATTTTCGTTCTGGCATTTCACCGCACAGCGCACAGCAATATTCCTTTTCACGGTATTATTACACTCTGGATGACACTTTTTTCCAGCAGTGACAGTTCTACTGCCGTGAGTGCGAACTGGTGAGTGACTTCCATCGCTAGCAGGGGGGCACTCATTTTCCATCCACTAATCAAACCGATTGCTTCGCTTCTTGCTAGAGAGCTCACACATAAACATACGCACACACACACACACACACATACAAACGCGGAGTGGTTCACGTTGTTGCGGCCATCACATTTTCCCAGGACGTTTCGACGAGCGCTCCTGCAAAGCTTGCACACACATTTGCCACACAGCTCCGTCGAAGGGAAGGTTTTTTTCCTGTTCAAAAGGCGGTGCGCGCTTTTCATTTGCTTAATTAACTTAAACCACCACTTCGTGTGGGGAAGTGTTGCGGGTATTGGGGTTGGGAGAAGGGGCGAGAAATGCAGGAAAATTGGATTCCACCCAGCGAGCACACGGACAACACGGAAGGAAGCAAAACATTACTCTAATGGTGTACTGGGAACAGAGTTTCACACGAGAGTGAAACAGGTTGCAGTTCGTACGCACTTTGCAGGTGTGCATGTGTGTGTGTATGTGGGGGGAAAGAGCAAAACCGGCCAGGGAACAGGGCAAACAACAAGAAAAGTCGCTTGTCAGTTGATAATAATGGTTAGGGGATTATGGGGATTGATATTGTGGCACAAAACACAAAACAACAATCGCGAAACCCACACTCACACATTCACTTACACATACACACACACACACACACACTAAACCATGTCGGCAGAGCAGACACACAGGGAACGCGCAGTAATCGCGGATCGCTACAGAACTAACAGAACAACAGCCAAGTGTGCGCTGCTGGCCAAGAATGCGGTGCCAGGAGGATTCCGAGTCCGAGTTTTCCACGACTGTTTTCCACGATGAGTGCGTGTTCTCTCTCTCTCTCTCTCTCGCTGCAACACTGGCCTCCCTTTTCTGTCACCTCCTCCGTGCATGTGTGTGTGTGTGGAGCCGAAACGATGGGAGCGTTCTCGTGCGTTGTTGTACGACCTTTGTTCCACAAGCGATTCCTTCGATCCGGAGAGCCTGTCCTGTTTTCCGCAGTTTCCACGAGTTCTCCACATGGATTCGCGTCAACCGCGCTTCGGTGTGTGGGGCTTCGATTATTGGTGCGCTGTACAACACCGAAACTAATACTAGTGAGTGCGCTGCTCGCCCCACGTTACGGAGCGTAACGCGAGTCACGCGCGAGATTAATAACGCGTTCGTGCGCCTCTCTCAGCACAGAGGCTCTGCCCCATGCCACACTTCACTAGGGGGTTTGCGTTATCTTCTGGAAGCAACTGATGGAACTGAGCAAGAAGCAGAAGAAGCCGAGAGCAAACTCTCTCGCTCTTTTCCACCCTTATTCGCTGTGGTGGATTTGGATGAAGCTCACAAGCGCTCGCCTATAATCTGTGGTCGCATTTTACTTTTGCACACTTGGCTGCGTTATCTCCCGCTTTTCGCGCGAGCGAACGGTTCGCAACAACGGGCGAGAGAACTAGACACGATCGAGGCGCGCTATCACGCACACGCACAAAACTTGGCAATTCGCAAGCGAGAGAGAGAGAGAGCGAGAGAGTGAGAGCGAGAGCGTGTGCTCCCCTTTTCGCGACCTGTCAGTGCGGAGTGTGCGAGCGAAATTTGGGGCGCTAGGATGGGGGTCGGGAGGAATTTCTCCCTTTTTTGAAGGGCACTCGGTATCACCCGCTTCATGCCCTTTCTGTCACACCATTCCCGTCACCCAGCCAGTGATCCCTAAGCAGATCCTTGATTTATCAGGCGCGCACACAGTGTGCCACAGAGATTCCCCCCGTGGATGAAGAAGAAGAAGGGTCAGGCCGCTAATAAATTGTTGCTTCGATTAGGGGTGTGCAACTTCTGGAAAAAGGGCACACAGCGCACACACACACACACGCAGTCGTTGTGTCGAAGGCTTGTTTTTCTTCTCCCGGATGATAGAGAGTCTTGGAGTCACAGCTTTCACGGTTTGGTGCCTCAAAAAGCTGCACGCTGTGCGAGAAATGGTTCCCTTGTTGAGGCCTGGAAGTCATTCCGAAAAAGTCGATGAGGTCATCTCATGATACTAGCGCGCTCTGGCCAGAGGACAGATTTGAAGCTCCAAGTCTCCACCGATTCTGCACACAGTTTACGTTTTTGCCAAAGGGAGGCGCGCGTGTGTGTGTGTGTGTGAAGGGGCCAACCCTTAAGGGTGAAGAAGGGCCTCCTGGAAACTAGAAACGCTGGAACTGGAACGCGCTGCTGCTGTTGCTTATGGCACTGGTGGATTGGACGGACGAACGAACGAACCTCCCAGCGCACACACAGTCTCACACATTATCGCGCATACATCCACACAAACACACACACGCAAGCACACGCACGCTCGCACACATATGATGCGGTGGGAGAGATTAGCGCACAAACACACGCACACACACACGTACGTACACATCTTGTGGAGACGATCGCTTCTCAAGGGTTTCCCATTGCGGTTGGGGCCCACCTGAAGCTGTTGGCACAATTTTCACTATCGGGGAGCGCACAAACGTCACAAACGCAGGTGGCCGATAACCGATTGGAAGTAGGACGGGGTGGTGGGGTGCGGGTTGTGCCAGAGGGAGCATTTTTGGCGATGCAGCGAAAAAGATTAGATGGCCGTGGTGCGTAATCATCATCAAACAAGGCAAAGGATGCACGCATATCTTGGCACGGGGCACGGGTGTTGTTCAACAACAAACACAACACAACTCGTCTAGCGGTCACTACTGTTTCGCGTCATTGCGACGTGTACGGGTGAACTTTACTCTTTAAATTCCTCACACGAAGGGAGCAACCTTTGGCCGCGTTTTCGGCCGGACCGGGCGGCCGAAGGTTACGTTTTGCAGGTTCAGGTGTGAGTCCCGGGTTTTCGACGATTTCCAGCAGCTGTAGTGACAGAAGCTGGCCAGAAAAAGCAGATTAGCGGGCCCCGGATACACACAGAGACACATCGACTCACTTCACGGGGTGGTGGGGTTTGGGTTGCGAGCTGCACGGAAGGTGGCCTGGCGTTTTGCGATCGCCCGTCAACGCGTTGCCTCTCTACCTTGAGGAGTGTTTTTGCGGACTTTTTGTGAATGCAAAAGTGGGGTGATGATGATGATGGGCGCAAGATGAAGATTTCAATACGTACACGTACACACAGTCACACATACACCATAAACATACACAAACACACAGACGGGCGCGCGCGCCTGCAAGCCTCTGGTACACACGGGAAACGAGAATGTCAATTTTGTTTGCGGTGTAGTTTTGCGGGCTTAGAATTCCGAGTAATGTGTTTCGGTCTCGCGATTCGATTGCGGAATCCACCACACTGTACCGTCGCGGTTCGGTGAGTCCGGTCTCGCTCGCGGAATTCTCATGCGTCGTTCGCTCTCGCCACAGACTCGTCGCTGGCGTGTGCGTGACTGTGCCCCATCGACAGTGACCGACGCAAAAAAAAGCAATGCTCGTTGAGAATTGTTTTCGAATGAAAGTTAATAACGAGCAAAATTGTAATTAATGTTTCTTGTTTTGTTTTTACTTGCAGATACCGGCAGACACGATACAGTTCGAGGAGGATTCGGAAGCGTGTGATCTTCAAGCAGGGCGACTGCAACGTCATCCAAGGCAATGTAGCGAAAAGGCGTCGTCGTTATTTACAGGTAAAACAAAATGCTCGTTATTTGTGTTACGGGATTGTTGCAATAATATTTTTTCCCGTTTCTTTTGTTAGATGAAAGCCACAAGCCTTGCGTGACGTACATTTATGGCTTCACATCGGCGTTCTTGTTTTCTCTTGAGACGCAGCACACGATAGGTAGGTATAGGGATGTAGTGTAAAAATATGTAGACGAAATATTTAACAACTCTCTCTCTCATTTCAGGTTACGGTAATCGTTACATCACCGAGGAATGTCCGGAAGGGATATTTATATTGGCCCTACAGAGCATTACCGGTGTTTTCATACAAGCATTTATGGTCGGCATTGTATTTGCGAAGCTGTCCCGACCGAAGAAGCGTGCCCAAACGTTACTATTTTCCAAGAATGCTGTCATCTGCCATCGGGACGGTGTGCCGTGCCTGTTGTTCCGGGTGGGCGATATGCGCAAGAGCCACATTATTGAGGCTCATGTGACGGCACAGATAATTCGTCGGAAGGTAATAGATTGGGTCAAACACGGTGTCGAACCTCTAGCTGAAAAGATCCGTCATTTTATTCGTTTCCCCAGGTCACGAAAGAAGGAGAAATTCTTCCATTTTACCAACAAAACATGGAGGTCAGTTGTGATGGGGGTGATGATCGGTTAATGTTTATCTGGCCGACGATTGTGGTGCACAAGATCGATCGCGATAGTCCGTTGTATGGGTTGTCCGCGCAAGATATGCTGAAGGAGCGCTTCGAGATCGTTGTCATGTTGGGTGAGTGTGCAGTTCGGCATTTTTCGAAGAACGTGTGGATATCGTCTGGATCTTAATTACAGAGGGAGTCGTGGAATCGACCGGTATGACCACACAAGCACGCAGCAGCTATCTGCCATCCGAGATCCTTTGGGGACATCGTTTCGAATCGGTAGTAACGTTCAAGCGAGAAACTGGAGAATACGAGGTTTGCATCATGTGGAAAATCGTGGCTGTAATTATCAATTCGACTAAAACTAATGTCCGAATTTACGGTTTTAGGTCGATTACACAACATTCAACAACACATACGAGGTGGACACTCCTCTGTGTAGTGCACACCAACTGCACGATGTGAAGAAAGAGCTAAACAAACAAAACGGAGTAACGGGTGAGATAAGTAATCGAAACAAATTGTGGGACATTAGTTTTAACAAGCCATTTCTATACTCTACTTCCAACAGAGGCGTCTTCCGATACCGATGAATCCGACACATCGTCAGTGGACAACGTGTCGTCCCGCAAAAACTCGCTCAGCAATGGTTACCTACGCTTCACGCCCGTGTACGCCAACGCAAACGAACAATCGGGAACGAATGTCACCAATGGAGTGGTTGGTGACCCGATGGCACTACCGCCGGCCATTATTGTGCCCGGTGCACCAACCACCACGTCACCCGGAAGCGAGCGCAAGAAGAACTTTCGGAAGTTGTCCATCAAGGAGCCCTCGATGGATTCCCTCTGTTAGCAGCGTAGCAGAGAAACATATTTAGATGGGTAAGAAGTGGCGATGCCTCGTGATTTACTCCCGTTTGGATGGCTGGATGTACGTACGAATGGATGAGTGAGGGTGCGAGTGTGCGACTGTATCGTTCCTATTAACAAGAGGGCGTTAATCCGTCACGGTCCATCATCGGTTGAGCGTTACTGCTCTGATATTGATCGCATTTCGCACTAGCAGTCCAATGTCAAGTGCTTGTTGGTCCCACCACTCGATAGGAGAGGGTGTGAAGCGAAAGGGAGTTTCTTAATTGTGCTATAATCCCTATTATTGTGTGTCAACTATTGGAACTCATTTTTTATTTAATTTTCATTTAATTTGGAAACCACATTAACATAATCATGTTTCCATTTTACATCATCTGCACCCCGTAGACTCGAGGTGTGAGTGAACTTGGTCATGGTTGCCCCCCGGCGGTTGCTGTGTACAGCCATCAATAACTGCGAACGTGTTTGCGCATTTTAAATAAAGCCCTAATGAGTCGGGAGGACGGCACATAAAATTGCGCCACTAATTAGCGTTCATCGGAAGTGCTTGAAATTCGGTGGCAGCACGAGCCGACATGTAGTGTTTATGTCTTCTTTCTGTAGCCGTTGTTGCATCCTCTCGGTCGATTACAAAACACACGGCGAACAATTGAAAGAAACATCTGTTCTGTTCGGCCCGGCTCCATTACGGACGTACGGCTTCGAATGAATATTTGCATACTCCCCGGGGCAGGAACTGGGTAATTGACATTGGTCGCCATTTGAGTCGCGGCAGGAAAGTTTGTAGTCGGTCAGCATAATGGTATCAGGAAAGAGCGATAAATCTTTCTCTTAGCAAGTGGTGGACACAGCGTTAGGTTTAGTATGGTTGGGTATAAAGGTTGTGGCCTTGGGGAATTACTTCCTTTCGGAGCTCAGTAGAGTAATATCCCGATTATTCTTCCTGGGCTGATATATTCCTGCCTCTGATCTGTATTTCTTGACTCTGACGCATAAAAATGGCACGAACGACACGTGCCACTATGGGAATGCGGCTCGTGCGAGATGACAACTTTGAGGTGTAATTTATTTCATTTGGATTCGCATCGTAGACGACTTCTTACGTAAAGCTAAAGCGAAAAAAAAACGGTAGAATAATTATAATCGCCTTCTGTATTACCATACTCCCTTTTTGAGCGATAACTTTATAAGCGTGCGGTAGAACTTTTGTGCGCTATGAACTGTTTGTGTCTCTGGATTAGTCCACTGGATTAACCGGCAGCAATGGCAACAGCAGAATTCCTAGCATTGACACGCCGCATCATAACAAATCAGATCTCATTTGTTTGCAATCGTTTCGTTCGCTGGGTTAAACGTTGGGTCGTTTGGGTTGCCTGCTGATCTACTTGATCCCACCTCGCTACCACACCACAGCTCACTTATCTAGAACGCGCTTGGCGTTAGATTAGGTCCACCACGGTGCGTCGGAAGTCGCTCATATTATTCAATCATCGTTGAAGGTCTAGGTAAAGCCATGTCGCGCTTCTCTACAGTGCAGTGGCGGCGGGTGGCGGGTGGTGGCGAATGCTCTTTTCTTCAGTTCGCTTCAGACGGAGAAAATATTATGCACAGCCGGTAGTGGTAGCCTCCAGTGTACTTGACCGCGTGTGACATTGGTTTCGCCGGTGGGAGAAGCGGTTACACGCATGCGACACTGTGCGGCACCCGATACATGTACCACATCAGACACCGAGCGACGTAGATTAAACTAGACAATTCGATTGACATTTGCCTCATTCGCTTGATAGGTGCAGAAGCGTGTTAGGTGGAGTTAACCTAGGCGAGTGAGAGATCACACATTGCGGTAGCGATTGGCGCGATATGGGTATTGTGGTGAAGCGCCCTACGGCGGACGCTCGGGATCACCGATGGCAAATTAATTAAATCATAGCGTAAGATCTGGCACCGAAAGCCACAAGTCAGTCATTATGATTATGGAACATGAAAGCACTAGAGATCGTGACAAGAGGTGTGAACCATGATCTGCGATCTCTCTTTTTCTCTCTCTCGAAAGATCTAACATACTACAGTCTTGCGATAGAAACACGGCAGCAATGGTATCGGATTCGGCTTCGCCCAGCCCCTGCTGCACGTCCGCCACTTCACCACAATTCGCATATCCCGATGGACAACAATTGGATGTGGTCTAAATTAGTTGATCTTCTCCACCACCGTATGTCATACGTGCCGTGTTTGCGATGGGGGTGCATGGTGGTCAGTGTTTTAGCGAACGTGTTCAGTTCGTGCTGTCAGTTTGCACCGGACACTTGCTCCAGATTCTTCGTGTCCGGGAGTCGCAAGTTTTCGGGGTTTTTGGTACGTTTGAGAAGGTTGAGTATAAGTACCGACGAGCGCGTACTCTCAGGGTAAAGGGATCTTGCATCAAGTTCAGAGTTTAATCGCCAGAATCGTATAATCCTCGGTAGTGTTGTTCGAAGGTCAAAAAGAAAGACAGAGAGTGTGTGTGAAGAATGAATGAGTGACTCACAGGAACTCCACCGTGCGTGCTTTTGAGACTCATTTAAACGTATGCGTGTGTGTGTGTGTGTGTGTGGTTTTAATTGAATTTAATTAATTTGAAAATTACTCTTGTCCGCAGTGTGTAGTGTGCGCAATGTGTCACGGTGCCATCCTACTCCCTTTGCTTGCCTGCCTGCCCGGACGCCAGGTTGCAGACACAGATCCACGATCGTGACACGAATGCAAGATCAACCTAGGAGGCCGCGTTTGAATAGCATAGATAGACTACCACTTCGGGCCAGGAATCTCATACTACCACCAGGATCGGAGACTGGTGTCCGGTTGTCAGTTGCATTATTAGTTCTGTTCCGTTTCATTTATCTTGCCGAACATGCAACGATCGTTTATTTTACCCTTAAACTATCTTCCAATTTTTTGTTTGTTTTTGTTTAAGTAAATCTATTCTAGAGTTTTGGTGTGTAAGAGAAGAAAAGCCGTGCGTGCGTTAGATGGAAACGAAACAGTGAGAATGTAGGAAGCCCCCCTGTCCATGAATGGGCTTCGATAGGTAGATAGAGTAGAAAAATTGAAGCGATCCTGCGATGCGCGATCGAGGGTGCTGTAGTTGGATATCGAATAAAGTCGAGAAGAAAGTCGATCGTATAGTGCAACAGTGAACACACAGAGAGAAAAAGTGTTTGAAGTGTTTGGATATTTGTATTGTCAACTCGTCCTTTTCTGGGATCGTCCTAGGTGCACAGGGATGGCTTCCGAACGGCAGTCGGCGGACGAGAAGAAACCGCTCAATCGGATCTTCATGCGACCGGGTGTGATAGAGGAGGAACCGGACTCGCTGGACAGCGTGATCAGTAATCTTCCGCTGACCGTTGTACCGAGCCTGGCCCGCATTTCAACACACGGAAGCGCCTTCAGTCGGCAGGAAAGTGTAAGGTAAGTTGGAATGGGTAGCGTTCGTACTAATCAGCAACGTCAGCCTGCGCTCGACAAATCGTGATCGTCCCCCGAGGGTCGTTTGGTTCAGTGGCCGCCATTGCGTCTAGCGTCGTACCGTTTGATAAGCCCAACGGTTAGTTGATCGTGTGTGCGCATGTGGTGGTGAGAGCGGAGAATAGAATTCGTTGTTTATTGTTTTGTTTCGAGAGCCGAGCAGTCGAGTTGCAAATCTGGCACTATCTGGTGCGCACAACCAAAACAATGCGTCCCAAGCTTGTTTTGGAACGTAGAAGAGCGCTTGTGCGATGATGCAGGTCCAGGAGGCAATCGTAAGGCAGGCTTATCACGGTTGTGCTCGACTAATCCAGTGCATTCGAGATTATGGCGGTTTCTTTAGGGCAATGGAATTGATATGCAGATTGAAGGATGGGAATGTTTTGCTGGAAAGAAGCTTTGGTTAACGATTATTGACACGGTTCGTAGAATATCTCGGACGTCCTTCAGTTACCAGGAAGTCGCTTATAGTGAAGCCATGCTACCAAAAAATGCTCTATCAGCAAAGTCTTTTGTGCGATCGATTCAAACTCATTTACATAACGTGTTGGCGTTACATTTATGTGTATTATGTCAATTTACACCCAAAAGCCAATTTAATGCGCTAGTTGATCCGCGAAATGCTTCCTTCCGGCATTAAGATCGCATTCCAATTTTTCTCCCCCTTGATTCGAAAACAAGTTTACATTGGCGTTTACATCTGCAAAAGCGCGTTGTAAAGGCTCTCTCTCTCGATAAAGGCACGAGATGTTTACGTCACACGGCAATTTGTCACCCTTTTTCTGTTGACATTTAACGCTACACTAAATGGACGGTAAAAATACGCCCGTGCACGCACACCTTTGCAGCGTAGCGGAAAAGCATTGAAGACGATCGAAGCGACAGTGTTTATCACATTCGATTCTTGAGACTCATTTAAACGTATGCGTGTGTGTGTGTGTGTGTGTGGTTTTAATTGAATTTAATTAATTTGAAAATTACTCTTGTCCGCAGTGTGTAGTGTGCGCAATGTGTCACGGTGCCATCCTACTCCCTTTGCTTGCCTGCCTGCCCGGACGCCAGGTTGCAGACACAGATCCACGATCGTGACACGAATGCAAGATCAACCTAGGAGGCCGCGTTTGAATAGCATAGATAGACTGCCACTTCGGGCCAGGAATCTCATACTACCACCAGGATCGGAGACTGGTGTCCGGTTGTCAGTTGCATTATTAGTTCTGTTCCGTTTCATTTATCTTGCCGAGCGTGCAACGATCGTTTATTTTACCCTTAAACTATCCACTTCGGGCCAGGAATCTCATACTACCACCAGGATCGGAGACTGGTGTCCGGTTGTCAGTTGCATTATTAGTTCTGTTCCGTTTCATTTATCTTGCCGAACATGCAACGATCGTTTATTTTACCCTTAAACTATCTTCCAATTTTTTGTTTGTTTTTGTTTAAGTAAATCTATTCTAGAGTTTTGGTGTGTAAGAGAAGAAAAGCCGTGCGTGCGTTAGATGGAAACGAAACAGTGAGAATGTAGGAAGCCCCCCTGTCCATGAATGGGCTTCGATAGGTAGATAGAGTAGAAAAATTGAAGCGATCCTGCGATGCGCGATCGAGGGTGCTGTAGTTGGATATCGAATAAAGTCGAGAAGAAAGTCGATCGTATAGTGCAACAGTGAACACACAGAGAGAAAAAGTGTTTGAAGTGTTTGGATATTTGTATTGTCAACTCGTCCTTTTCTGGGATCGTCCTAGGTGCACAGGGATGGCTTCCGAACGGCAGTCGGCGGACGAGAAGAAACCGCTCAATCGGATCTTCATGCGACCGGGTGTGATAGAGGAGGAACCGGACTCGCTGGACAGCGTGATCAGTAATCTTCCGCTGACCGTTGTACCGAGCCTGGCCCGCATTTCAACACACGGAAGCGCCTTCAGTCGGCAGGAAAGTGTAAGGTAAGTTGGAATGGGTAGCGTTCGTACTAATCAGCAACGTCAGCCTGCGCTCGACAAATCGTGATCGTCCCCCGAGGGTCGTTTGGTTCAGTGGCCCTCATTGCGTCTAGCATCGTACCGTTTGATAAGCCCAACGGTTAGTTGATCGTGTGTGCGCATGTGGTGGTGAGAGCGGAGAATAGAATTCGTTGTTTATTGTTTTGTTTCGAGAGCCGAGTAGCCGAGTTGCAAATCTGGCACTATCTGGTGCGCACAACCAAAACAATGCGTCCCAAGCTTGTTTTGGAACGTAGAAGAGCGCTTGTGCGATGATGCAGGTCCAGGAGGCAATCGTAAGGCAGGCTTATCACGGTTGTGCTCGACTAATCCAGTGCATTCGAGATTATGGCGGTTTCTTTAGGGCAATGGAATTGATATGCAGATTGAAGGATGGGAATGTTTTGCTGGAAAGAAGCTTTGGTTAACGATTATTGACACGGTTCGTAGAATATCTCGGACGTCCTTCAGTTACCAGGAAGTCGCTTATAGTGAAGCCATGCTACCAAAAAATGCTCTATCAGCAAAGTCTTTTGTGCGATCGATTCAAACTCATTTACATAACGTGTTGGCGTTACATTTATGTGTATTATGTCAATTTACACCCAAAAACCAATTTAATGCGCTAGTTGATCCGCGAAATGCTTCCTTCCGGCATTGAGATCGCATTCCAATTTTGCTCCCCCTTGATTCGAAAACAAGTTTACATTGGCGTTTACATCTGCAAAAGCGCGTTGTAAAGGCTCTCTCTCTCGATAAAGGCACGAGATGTTTACGTCACACGGCAATTTGTCACCCTTTTTCTGTTGACATTTAACGCTACACTAAATGGACGGTAAAAATACGCCCGTGCACGCACACCTTTGCAGCGTAGCGGAAAAGCATTGAAGACGATCGAAGCGACAGTGTTTATCACATTCGATTCTACGGCAATAAACCGACGGAAATACGATGGATTTGAGGAAGAAACAGAGCAGGAAAATATGATGACAATCCACTTCGCCGGGTGTAGTCGCAAAAATGTACAGACGAACCAGCTAAGCTATAGAGAGGTAGATAGATAGACCGTCTATATATGCAACACTTAGACCTCGCCAAACTCAATGCTCTCGTCTGCCGACGTTGGTTTTATGGCTCGTGCTCAATTGGAGCTATTAACCTGAGGAAGTAGACGGCTCTTACGGAGCCGTAGTATTAGTTACTCAAGTATGACATCGCGACACCAAGAAACAAGGGTCATCCCTCCGGTACGTGTGGTTGTGTCCAGTGTGTGCCCACACGAGCAATGCAGAATTTATTGCAGGTTTAGTTGTAGATCATGTCCCGATTAATCGGCAAGTGTCGAGTGATAGCATAATAGCGACTGATACTGCAAAACAAATGTTCTTGCCGGATGGCAGAGTTTCCCTCCGGGGTAGCGGTGTGTGGTGGGGATGTTCCGCGATATCTAGTGGACACCGATAAGAGTGATGAGTCAGCAGAAGAATTTTAAAAGAAGCCTATTTTTAAAGCAAATTTTCGCGCTTTTGATGATATTACTGTTCAATTATATTCGACTTGAAAGGAAAATCATGTAGATCAAAGAAGCACTCCATCCTGGAGAGATTAAGCTATATACACTTTGGATTATAGTCAAGAGAACTATCAACAACTGATAAGAATTGGCACCACCGGGTAAGGGCACCTGAGCAATCCTATTTTGGATATCACTGTCCGCAATGACATCCGTTTACAGATAAACAGAGCTTTTTTTTTGGTGTATCGAAATCGATTGAACTTTTTATCGTTGATTAGCGTTTGAGCGTTCGCAATGTGTTTGTTTGTTTATGTTTGAAATGGAAAATGGTGCAACATTACACTTCCTTCGGAACTGAGCCACTAGGGCCGCCTGAGCCGGAATGAAGCTCAACACGTCACTGTTTGTGGTTGTGTGTTGTCTCTCAGCACTGCTGATACCACACCACGACCTCTCCCCCCGATGACGTACGAGCTGTGCGATACTTTTGTGCAAAATGAACACGACGACTACGATGACGAACAGCCGATAGACAAGCCGCAACTTCGATCGAGTGTTAGTAGCCGGTAGTGTGCTGGTAGTGGTAGCAGAAAACCGATCGCACCAAACAACCGCGTTCACGCTGCAGTAGAACGAAAGTGCTCCGCACGCGATTAGTCTTGAACGCACGTTTGGTGCGATTAAATCGATTCGCGGACGGTTCTCTAAACGGGCGCGCTTAGTCGAACGGAAGCAGTCGTCGAAGTGACCGTGTGTTTGCGCAGGAGGCTTGCTGCTGTGTTTACTGCCGTGGAAGTAAGAAATGCCTTCTGTACCATCGTTCTGCAACATCTGATCGCACTACTACTACCACTACTACCACCACTACTGCTGCTGGTGAATATCGCTCAATACATCAAGGACACACGCAACCGAACGAGAACGCTGGAGAAATGAGCTTCGGGCAGCGTAAAAACTTTACCGTTCCGGTGGATGCAGAATCGCCGGAAGCGCGAGACGATGCCAAGTTGCTGCCGTTGGGACCGTTCGATAAGATTCCGCCGATCATTATCGATGGACAGGATCCGCCCAAAACACCCATCACACCGACCACCCCGATCATCTTCTGTCCGCAGTCTCCATCGGTCGGTAGCAAAAGGTGCGTATAGAGAGAAGGAAGCGCGACCGACAGAACAGGTTCAGTAAATCAGTGCGCGAAATACAGCTGGTTTGTCCGCGGAGTGATTGATACTGGATCGCGGAACAGCGGACAGCGCGTTCCATCGAAACGGAAATGTTGCCAGGGGTTTGAACGATTTGAATTTTAAATGAACGTCAACGTCTCGCGGGTACTATACCGTAGGATTGTGTCACAATCGCCGATCGCCGAGTGTCTCCGGGGGTTCTGCTGCCTAGGTGCTGCTACTGGTCGCGTGTTCCGGACCGTATATGATTTGTTCATTACGAACGATTTATTTCGCCGTAATACACACCGTTTAGCTGTTTTTTTTTGCCCCGGTTCGTTTGAAGCATGGTTTTAATGTCCCATACCGATTGCATGTGTTTTCAATAATAGTGTGTGATAAAGACTACTAGGCAGTAATAGAAATTTATAGGCGTACAAACAGCCGCTAGCTTGTAGAACGTTCGAGAGGATTTCATAATCGAAAGACTGTACGTAGCTTGCAGTTCCGACCGCTCAAAAAACCACATATTTGCCCTCGGTAAATGTTCCCAAATATTGACCTTAAAGTTGGTGTGTCTGTCGGCGAAAGGCTAATATTGAACTACGCTGGATTCTGCAACGATCGTAATTAAAGAGGCTTAAAGCGCTTCTAATCAGACACTCACTCACATGACACGTGCCATACATCACACTCACGCACAGTCAATTAAGCGTTGCGATCACTTGAGTGCCGAATGGTTAAAGTATCGATGAAGTGCATAATGCGTTTTTATGTTTCTTTCCTCCGTCTTTGCTTACAGGAGCCGAGCGTTACGGCCGGGAACGACACGAAAGTACCGAAGGCGGGCGATTTTGAAGAATGGCGACTGTAACATTGTCCTCTCGAAGGTATCCCGTCAGAGGTTGCGCTTTCTGCAGGGTAGGTTTCCGTTGCCTGGGGGCTAATATTTCTCAAGACGCAAGGATTGTAACATTTGACTCCATTTTGTAGACATATTCACCACACTGGTCGATGCTCAGTGGCGCTGGACGTTGCTCGTGTTCGCGTTCAGCTTCATCGGATCGTGGCTATTTTTCGGAGCAATCTGGTGGTTGATCGCGTTCACGCACGGAGATCTGGAGGAGATGCATCTGCCGAAGAATCAAGGTAGCGTAGTTCGGCCGGGAACAAGCAACACGGGGACTCAGGGAGTAACATTTTCCGTTTTTTTTATATTTGCTTTTCAGAGGAATCTGGCTGGAAACCGTGTGTGTTTAACATAGAGTCCTACACGTCCGCGTTCCTGTTTTCGATCGAAACACAAACCACCATCGGGTACGGTTACCGGACAACGACCGAGGAATGTCCGGAGGCTATCTTCATCATGTGCTTCCAGTCGATCTACGGCGTTATGATGCAAGCGTTTATGGTGGGATTTGTGTTTGCGAAGATGACCCGTCCCAAGCACCGAACGCAGACACTGCTCTTCTCGAAGCATGCCGTCGTCTGTCAGCGCGATGGTGAGCTGTGCCTTATGTTCCGGGTCGGAGATATGCGCAAGAGTCACATTATCGGTGCGAACATACGGGCCCAGCTAATTCGTACCAAGTTGTCGCGCGAGGGTGAAGTGATGGCACAGTATCAGCACGAGCTAGAAGTTGGGGCGGATCACTGCGGTTCGGATCTGTTCTTCATCTGGCCCCAGATCGTAACGCACAGGATAAGCTCAGAATCTCCATTTTTCAACATGTCCGCGTCGGATCTGCTGCAGGATCGGTTCGAGATCGTGGTCATCCTGGAGGGTACGGTAGAGTCGACCGGTCAATCGACCCAGGCCCGGTCGAGCTACGTCAACACGGAGATTCTGTGGGGCCATCGGTTCGAACCGATCGTATTTTACAATAAGGAAAACCAGGTGTACGAGATCAATTACAGCAAGTTTAACGAGACGCATTCCGTCGATACGCCGCTGTGCTCGGCTCGCGAGTTGGCCGAGTTCTACAAGTACCAGGACGATTACCGCAATCAAGGTAGGACGGTGCCGGCTGGTGCTGGGCGGGATTGAGCGGGTTGGTGTGGATGGTAGCCGGAGACTGATTTGGTGGTGTCTGTTGTACCTATTTACTTGTAGCCGAAGATCATCATCTTCAAACGCCAGCGTAGAGTTTGTTATCGTTTGCTACCTGTTGGTTGCGTATGTTGTGTGCCGTACTGTACGGGTTCGTTAGTTTTGCGCTTGCGTTGCGTAGTTGTACGAATTGGGCCATGTCCTGCTTTTGTGCTTTTGTTGTGCGATCATCGATCATACGCCTGTAAGAATCTCATGCCTTCACCAACTCATTTAAAACTCGCTCGTACTATACTCGTAAATGTAAGTTATCGTTCGTTTGCTGCCCGAAATTGTGTCCAGAACTCCGGAGCGTGTTCGATAATGTGCGTTTTTGTTCCGTTTTCCGTAACAGATCAACTCGATACCGTTTCATCGAAATCGATGTTCGAACGACGCTGGCACCAACATTACACCAACACCGTGCGAACGCTTAGTTCGATCTGCCTGGAAGATGAACGATCGTCGCTGGGCGTTCAGGCACGCTACCTGACAATCCAGGGTGTCCCGAGACGACCCCGGTCCTACCACCAGCTTGAGAACAATCTGCGCAATCTCTTCAATCCACCTTCGGTCACAGTTTCGCCCTCATCGACCAGCTCCATCCGTGTAGACAGTCCGTAGCTCGGACGCCAACGCCTAGTCCCCCGACGCCCGACCGACCAACCGTTTCGGCTTAGTTACCAGCTGGTTTGCTTTTAGTTGTGTAGTTTAGGTTAACACACGCGCTAGGATCCGTTTTTACGATGATTGCATCCTATGAATCTGACCGTAACCGTATCTATCTGCTGCTATTTATGATAATGTAAGGCCGCATAACGATACTCCAACCACGTATAAGAGAAAAAAGTGAGAATAATGAAACATTCCCTGTATTAAATGAGATGCATCACTACAACTGAAGCTATTGTGGATGTTTCGCCAAACTATTTTTGTCTTGAATGTCCGAAAACAGACTGCATGACGATGCTGTGGAAAGGTATGAAACCGACAAAATCCCCACAAATCATCCATCATTTCGTACAGCGTTGGTGTACTGCCTTTTTCAAGCCAAACAGACACAGTTCCCACTGATAGGCAATCGATCGATTGATGAGGGTCTTTTAATTGCATTATCTCTTGGTGTGGTACTTTTGCAGGTGGGCAAACAGTATCCGGTTTTATGAGAACCTAAGCACTAAGATTGATAGTAGTTGATAAGACGCTAAACGCTGGATGATTTTTCTGTTTTCGGGACTGTTACAACCTCAACAAGCCTTGACAGTCGATTCGGTTGAGATTTAAACGAAGATCCGGCGTTTTGTTATGTCATGCTTTAGTGAATCTTTAATCAGACCGGATAAATCCAATTTACCTTCATGGTTTATTAAACTTTAGCTCTATTTATGGATGGCATGTTATATTGATAGAAAAATTTATTGTTCAGCCAATCGGGTTGTTTACTTTCTTATCAATCGAAAACATAGACACGACTCTAGAACGCTTGTTGCTGAGTTATTCTCGAACCACCGATATTGGTTCTTTCCACTATTGATTGATCGTAATTGATCGTAATCTTTCCGGTATTGATTTGCAGATCGTATGCGCTTGGAGATAATGTTGATCCGATAGAGCGCAGTCAGACATTGACCTGTATAATTATCGCCGTTATAGATATAATTCAACAGATCCATTATTGAGGTATTTTGCGTGAAACGAGCGTGTTTATACCCATTTCAGAAATTAGCGTGTCGTTTAGAAGAGCGCTCGGTTGTTTGCCTGAATGTGTGAGTGTTGTGTTGACACTGTCTATCAGGCTGTCGCCTCAATGTCCCAGAAAAAAAAAATACTCAAGACGCTCGGGTAAAGTAAGCTTCGCCTGTGGCTCGGGATGAGTGGCTGACGCTGCCACTATCTCTGGGGCACTTTACCACGATGCGAGAGACTGAATGGAATCGATATGTTTGTAACCAGATCCACCTATGAGCCGACCAACGACGCTTCGAGATGACAAACAACCGGTGTTGAGGCAAAGGTGAGAAAAGCCGTGGTCGCGCGTGGTTGGCGCCCCATCGAAAAGAGTCCATCCCGTCCGCCATCCATTCCTAGTCCTAGGCGCGAATCGTAAATCATCCGGTAACAATGGGAGCCACTTTTCGCGGCCGCCGATTGTCGGTGATGGGCTTGGACGATCGCCACCGCGTTCAGTATCGTTCATCGGTCGGTCCGGGTAACATCTCCGCTGACGACGTGTTGTGAGTGATTGGAGATGGTTCAGCGTGTTGCATGGTGACGCTGAACCGGGAAAACAGAGTCAGATCAATAGCAGGTGATCTTTAGTGGAGCTTCCAGAAAAGTCAGGAGGAAAGATGAACTTCAACGGTGATCAGCAACAGCAGCAGTGTCTCGATGAGACGATGCGGTTAGAGCGTTCGATGTTGAAGCTGGGACCTTTCGACCCACCCCGATCACCAGGAGGATACGGAGACCAGTTTGCGTACTCATCGCCCATTACTCCAGTGACTCCGAATACTCCGCTTGTGTGCTATCCCATGAAGTAAGTGCCCTACATGGCAGGAAGTTGTACGAAACTTCCGGCTCATGTTGCAAGTTAATGGTGGTCCTCTTTTTTGCAAGTGGTCTAATTCTACCAGCAAACAGCAGTTGCTGACCAAACAAAACAGCTAAATTAACAGCTCCTTAATGGGTCGCTATTAGAGCGCTTCAAGAGTCGAGTTCCGAGCTCTTGGTTGCTGTGAGGGAGTATGAAGAGTTGCACAAAATGTCCGTATGTTTGCGCGCTTGCCTTTCCACTCAACCGGTAAGGTGATAAGAAATGTGTCAATTTACAGTTCCACAAGACTTTGCCTCGGTGTATGCTGTTTGAAGAGAGCTGTGCCGGGTGTTGACCACCCTTTAGACCACCGAGTAGCCGTTCGGCCGATGGTTGATTAATCGTTTATCGGACTCGTCCGTCTGGGATGACCATCGTCATTATGGGGGTTGTTATCTGCACTGGGTGAAGCACCAGCGCATGATAAGAATGCATCATCAAGCATGATTGGAATGCTTTGCAGAAGCCGAAATTGTGATTTGCAGTGTCAAATCAACGCTAGCCTCAAGCATCGATTAGTAGCAATTAGAAGGATTAGTACGCTATCGTGTAACGAGTGATCTGAACATTGGAGTTGAAATCTAACGACGACGATAAAGTGCTCGAAAACAACTGCTCGAACAACTTATATCCATCTGTATGTTGTTGTTGT
>KZ062719.1:63285-85653 GCA_002091835.1 Anopheles maculatus
CGTTGCTCGTTTCAGAAACCGTGTGCTACGGCCGGGAGTGAATCGTAAATATCGCAAGCGGGCCATCTTGAAAAATGGAGACTGTAACGTGGTGCTGTCACGTCCACCGAGGCAACATTTGCGCTTTCTGCAGGGTAAGGAACGCTCCAAATAGTGATTCATCGGTGTAGCGGCGGTGGCTGTGTGTGCTGATGTGGTTTCGACTCTTGCATTTGCAGACATATTCACCACGCTGGTCGATGCCCAGTGGCGCTGGACGTTGCTTGTGTTTGCGTTCAGTTTCGTCGGCTCGTGGCTGTTCTTTGCCGTCATCTGGTGGCTGATTTCGTACACGCACGGTGACCTTGAGGAGTTACATCTGCCCGATAACCAATGTAAGTATCGATGCTTTCGTAAGTGCGGTAGCTACTGCTTCGGCCGGCGTCACTTATCACCCCGTAACACGTGCTTTTAACGGGTTTGTTTGCTTTTGTTTTATCAATCGACTGCTTCCACGGTAGCTGAAATCGGATGGATACCGTGCGTTTACAACATCTACTCGTTCACTTCGGCGTTCCTGTTTTCGATCGAGACGCAGCACACGATCGGGTACGGTGTGCGCACGACGACGGAAGAATGTCCGGAAGCGATTTTTGTGATGTGCTTCCAATCGATCTACGGTCTCATGATCCAAGCGTTTATGGTGGGCATCGTGTTCGCGAAGATGACGCGACCGAAGCAGCGTAGCCAAACGTTGCTGTTTTCGAAAAATGCCGTCGTCTGTCAGCGCGATGGGGAGCTGTGCCTGATGTTCCGCGTGGGGGATATGCGCAAGAGTCACATTATCGGTGCGTCGGTGCGGGCGCAGCTGATAAGAACGAAAACGACGCGAGAGGGCGAAACGATGGCACAGTATCAGCACGAGCTAGACGTTGGGTCGGACGGTAGCTCGTCGGAGCTGTTCTTCATCTGGCCGCAGATAGTGGTGCATCGGATCGATAAGAATTCGGCGTTGTACAATTTGTCGGCGTCCGATATGCTTCGGGAGCGGTTCGAGATCGTGGTCATCCTGGAGGGTACGGTAGAGTCGACAGGGCAGTCGACCCAGGCCCGGTCGAGCTACGTCAACACGGAGATTCTGTGGGGCCATCGGTTCGAGCCGGTCGTGTGCTACAACAAGGAACAGCAAGGGTATGAGATCAATTACAGTAAGTTCGATTCGACGCTGCAGGTCGATACGCCGCTGTGTTCGGGTCGAGAGCTGGCCGAGTTCTACCGGGCACAGGATGACTATCGCCCACCGACCGGTAAGGATTGTCCAATCACCGATTGCGTATCGCTGTAGCGCGTCGTATCTGTAAATATCTTCTACTCACGTGGGACACATTGCTGTAGAGTCGATTCTCACCACCTTCTCATCGCCATAGTGTCCTCTCGCAGGAGGGGAGTGTATTTTTTGTGTGTATCTGTGTCCGTCCCCACATCTATCACGAATCCGTCCAATGTACAGACCCGCCGGACATTCTTCCATCCAGGCAAAGAGAAGCACATGGGCCCATTCAGCTACACAACCATCTGCAGAACGCGGTCCATTCACGCATCGTTCGGGAGCGATCTAATCGTGTTCGTGTTTTCCGTTCAGATGCCTGTGACAACATGTCCACAAAGACACAACTCGAACGTCGCTGGAAAGATCACTACAGCACGCTGGTAAACACGCTCAGCCAGTACAATTTGGCGGACGTCACCGGCACCGGTGGCGCTGGTACGGATCATCTCTACCCGACCCGTTACCTCACGATACAGGGCGTTCCGAGGAGGAAAAAGTCGTACGTCGCGTTGCAGACCAATCTGTGGAATCTGTTCGATCGGCCACCGAATCCACGGCTGAAGATAACACCGACGGATGACGATTCGAGCCGGCCGCGCCGGGTGTGGGGTGCGTAAACAGTGTGACGGTGAAAAGCGTCAACGAACGACGCACGTCCGGTGGCGGCGGATGATGATGCTGCACGGATCGGTCGAGTGGGCTGTTGTGTTAGTGTGTTGCAAAGATCTGGTTTTATGTGGCTCAGTGTTTCTTTGCCCGGGCAGGTGCGAGCGTACGAGGGTGTGTGCGTGTGTACTTACGTTAAAGTTTTAGTAGTGTTTGTACGAACAGGTTAGCTTTAGAAGTAAACAACGTTGTCTTTGCTTGATGGTAGTAGGCCATTCCGAGCGGGAAAGAGAACGAGAGAGAGAGAGTGAGAGGAGAAAGAAAATAAATCTGCTCTTCTATTTATCATTGCGAGAAGCTGTGTTTGTTGCATTTGATCGGTTACTGGAGAAGAAAGTAGAAGGCAAATGTTTATTTCACTTCACATAGGCTCCTTATCAGTGGGAAGATAATGACGGTGATTGATAAGTTTCTAGCACGGTCGTCGTGATTGTGAAGGCGTGTGTGCGTGCATATATTGCGTTATCGTCTACACCTTGAGAAGATGAAGCTTCACCAAACAACGCTAATCCAATGCACGTGGTTCGGAGCGGTTGCTTGTGACGGCGCGCGTAGCAGATCTTTGCTTTGGTTTCGCGAGCTCAGGAGGTTAGTCTGTATCGTGTGGCGATAGAAGACAGTGAGCATTATGCGCGATCTACCGAAGTTACTTTTACCGGATGATGTCGAGTCTGGCGGGGTGTTGCTTACGATGGAAGATCGCGTCCAACGGTCGACGGGTGAAAAGTACAGTCCATCGTTCCTAACACCGGACTCGAGCAGTTCTCCTCGATCACCGTTTCGTTTCGATTCGATGCGATCATCAGGAAGAAGGTAAGAAAATCGCTTATCCCGGCTAGAAGCATTAGCCTAACGAAGGTGTTTTTCTTTCCAGACCCGGTGCACCCGGTTATCGACCCGGCTACAAGAAACTGCGCAAGCGAGCAGTTTTTAAGAATGGCTACTGTAATGTGAGTGCTACGAAGGCTCCCCATCAGCGGCTACGCTTTTTGCAAGGTATGTTTGATAGTTCATTCTGTTTAGGTGCATTTTCTCCAGCAACGCGTAGCACCGCTTGCAGGTGAAGCGTTACGGTTTCGCGCCTAAAAGTATGCAATCGCATGCTCGGCGTTACTTTCTCTTCTATCGTCAACTGATCGTCAACAAGATTTTAAATATTGATCGTTTTCTTTTGTAGATATCTTCACTACCCTGGTTGATGCACAGTGGCGTTGGACATTGCTGGTGTTTGCGCTTGGATTCGTAGGATCGTGGGTCACATTCGCTGGCCTGTACTATTTAATCTCCTACACTCACGGCGACTTTGAGGAGCTACATTTACCACCGTTCCAAGGTAAGTTGTGTCTGCACTATCTTATGGGTAATAAAAAAAACTCATCCTTTACAGAGGACAACGGCTGGAAACCGTGCATTTCGAACATCTACTCCTTTACATCCTGCTTCCTGTTTTCCCTCGAAACACAGCACACCATCGGTTACGGATCGCGTGCAATGGAAGAGGAATGTCCGGAGGCCGTGTTCGTTATGACGCTTCAATCCGTGCACGGTGTGCTGGTGCAAGCCTTCCTAGCCGGGATCGTGTTCGCCAAAATGACACGCTCCAAGCGACGCGCTCAGACACTTCTGTTCTCGAAAAACGCCGTCATCTCACTAAGGGACGGCGAGCTTTGCCTCATGTTTCGGATTGGCGATATGCGCAAGAGTCACATTATCGGGGCCAACGTGCGTGCTCAGCTGATCCGTCCGAGGGTGACGAACGAGCGGGAAGTGATGCCACAGTACCGTACCGAGCTGGAGCTAAGCTCGGACGATTGCTCGTCGGATGTGTTTTTCCTGTGGCCTCAGGTCGTGGTGCACCGGATCAATGAAAGGTCACCGTTGTACGGTTATTCCGCGGAAGATGTTTTGCTTGAACGATTCGAAATTGTGGTGGTGCTTGAGGGAACCGTGGAATCGACCGGACAAACAACGCAAGCGAGGACAAGCTACATCAATACGGAAATACTTTGGGGTCAACGGTTCGAACAGGTGTTGGTGTACAATCCCGATATAGAGGGGTACGAAATAGATTTTTCAAAGTTCAACGAGACGGTCGTACAGGACACGCCGCGCTGTTCGGCTAAGCAGTTGAAAGAGTGCTACAAGCTTCCACTCAGAGGTAAGGCTGGGCGGTATGGGAAATCGCGTTTAAAGTGAGATTTATGCTTGTCTTGTAGGACGTTCCTGTGATCCTTTGGTAGGGCCGGAGCTGCGATTGTCCCATGTGGAGCTGGAAAGCGAACGAACCAATCAACAGTTTTTGTTCCCTGTGTTCGATCGACGACGGTCTCGCTCGTCTACCGAGCTGTAAATGAACGAGCGCCGGTGCCTGCGGGTGATTAGCCATCTTTCGAATGATTGTATGAGACAATAAACGTTTATCTGCGAGTGTTATTCCGGCAGCAGACAAGATGTGTAACTTTAAAATGTCGCTGGGCACCGGAAAATTCGATTTCGTTTGCTTAGAACCAACCGCTGGAATGGAAGGTCAAAGAGTGCATAATTAAGAGTCGGAATCCTTGAAGCGGCATCGAAGCACATGAAGATCGCTGGTCTCAGGACCTGCCATTAGTAGGTCCCTGAAGCGGAACCCCAAGGCACGGCATGTCATTTGCTCCACCAGTGCAAACAAATCGTGACATTGTAGGACGTGCAGTAGCGCAGACAGGCAGGGCTTGGTACAAAACAAGACAAAAAAACAAAACAAAACGGGTGGAAAGAACCTACAATACAATGCTTAATGATCGCTTTGCAAAAGGAAATCGCAACCGAGAAACCGAGTATTCGCCATCCGCGAATCGATCGAATCGAATCTGTGTAATCATCCGCACCATCAATTATAGATAACTACATAAATACAATATATCCACACAAACGGACAGACAAACGGACGGACGGACAGACAGAACGGACGCGCGTGCAGACACGCCGGAATGCGATCGCTGCGGGGGATGTGAAACGCTGCGGTGAAATTTGCGTTTCTAGAACCAATTGAGAAATTGAGTGATAATGCGTGCCGGTTAAACGGGTACGCCCCGCCCGAAGGACTTTCGGATGGGTACATCATGAATGAAAGAGGCCGGGAGATCGGACTCCTGAACGGATCGTGTTTTTTCGTGATCGGAATCGTTTCAATGTTCGTGGCAATAAATAATAATGAAAACATTTACGTATAGGTTCGTCTCCTCGCACCAGTGGCCAGGTTGCTGTTCCTAGTCGCCTCGGTGCGACGCTTAGTGGCTAACTTAAAACATCGTTTTTTTACATGCGCATCGAAGCGTACTTATCTAGTATGCGACAATTGGCCTAACTTTATCCGAGGAGCTACGACGACTCCGCACGTCAGCAATTTCCTATCACTTTCACCGGGCTCAGCAATAGTCCTGTGTCGGCCTCCTGCTGAAGCTGCTGTTCCAGCGTCTGGTGCTGTTGTATTTGCTGCTGATGCATCTGTTGCTGCTGCTGCTGCTGCTCTTGTTTCACCTTGATCGGTTTCGGCCGCTTGGTGAGATTCTTCTGGTGCAGGTGCGTCTGGTAGTGCTTCTCGAGATGGGCCTTCTGCCGGAAGCTTTTCCCGCACAGATAGCAGGAGAATGGTTTCTCGCCCGTATGCACACGCACGTGCACATTGACCGAGTATTTGTCCTTGAACGCTTTCGAACAGATCGAGCAGTAGTGTAGTGAGCGGCCCCGCTTCTGGCCGCCTCCACCACCACCACCACCACCCGTTATTGCTGTTGAGTCGCTGCTCGAACTGCTACTGCTCGAGCTGCTGCTTGAGCTACTGCTCGAACTGGGACCATTATTGTTGAGCGGATTCGATGGCAGCGGGTTAAGTTCGGCGAGTGGACAGCTACTGCTGTTGTTGTTGTTAGTGTCCAGTTTGCCCTCGTGCGTCAGGTTTGAGTTGGGCGGCGATGTGAGCGTGGTGGATGACTCGGAAAGCGATGGAAGCATGGCTTGCTGGTGGTGCGAAGTTGCGGAGGAACTATCGGTTACGGAGAATCCATCGTACAGGTACGAAGACGGCTCGTTGTAGAGACTGTGGCCGGATGTTTGGAGAGCAATGGCCGACCCCGGCACAAGCGTACTTCGATCGCCAAAGCTCGACAGCTGTATCTCGTTTAGCAGCCCTTCCACCGTGAGCTGGCCACCGACTGAGGAGGCTGAGGAATCCATCAACGGAACGTTGCTCGCCTGTTGGAGCGATTGTACTGAAGGCTTGGCGGCGTAGTAATCGGCCAGATCGTAGTTAGTGGCGTCGAAGTTGAAGCAATCGACCGTCGGTTCGTACGGCGCGTTCGCCGGTTCGCTGATGTCCGGAGCAAGTGGCACAGGCGAATCGAGCGCGTTCGAGTCCGACCAAACGATCCCATGCTCGGGCGATTCGTGAAGCACGGTAAGCGTGTAGATCTGCTCAACGGGACCGGTTGGGCCGTCTTGGGGCGATTCTCCGGGGGTTGTCGGAGTTGGACAGGCGGGTTGGCTGTCGTACGGTAGCCAATAATGGCTCATCCCACCGGTGGCCGTTTGTAGCCGTTGGGTCATATCCGATCGCGAAGGACCCCAGATCTAAAAAAAAGCCAAACAAGCGAAAACAGGCAATTAGACAGAGCAGGTGAGCAACACATCTTCTAGTGGTAAGTACTAAACGGGAAGATAAATGAATATGATCGCCCCCCACGATACACTAAACGACACACACACACACACACATCACGCTACTTGGCGTCCATAAAGCCGTCACGGCCTGGAATTGCCGATAAATCATGGCTGCTTTATGTGGTGTGTGTGTGTCCCTCCGTCCGTAAGGAATATGGCTCCTGCACTCCGGTGGCAATTTACTCGGGCAATGGTGTTGGCCCACGCAAAACGATCATGTCGGACGGCAGTTAGTGTAGTTTGGTGTCTGGTGTCTGACACGCAACAACAAGCTAAAGGGGTACTAGCCGGCCAAAGGTGTGAAACTACCGGGGTGTAGGATCTAATGTTTGCGATCTTGTACAGTACACGGCGCTGACCTACCTGATCGAATCCTTGCAGCGGTTGTTTGTTTTGTGCGGTTGGGGCGGCATACAGCAGCGCTCCCGGACGACCCGGTGGACAACTTCCCGGCACTCCGAGTCGCTCCTCCAGCGTCTGATGGTGGTGGTGGAGGTGGTGATGAAGATGCTGGTGGTGGTGGTGGTGGTTACTGTGGACGGTAGCTTCCAGTGGGTCGATCAGTTCTCGCTTGATGGCAGTTTCATCGTTGCCCATCAGACCGAGTGTGGACCTCATTTTCGGATCCGTTAGCATATTCTGCAGACTGCAGGAAAGGAGAAAAAAATGAGACACAAATGGACAAAGATTAGTATACATACACACACACACGCGCGCGCGCGCAGGCCTAGACCAGTAGAGGTGCGTTGCGAACTGAACGAGGGAGAAACAAAGAGACAAGTTTAACGGCACTCGAGCACATCGAAACGATGTCCACCCGATGTCTGCCTGTCCGTCCGTCGGTCCTCAAGAGTCTTCGCCGTTAGTTGGCGGGTAATAAATGTTTTATACGATGATAATTTACACATCATTTGTTAGATGTCATCTAGCCCGTCCACTTGATGGTGTTTACGATTGTTTATTAGTATTTTGCCTAGCATTTTTGTTGTTTCTTCTGTTTACCATAAACGCTAACTTTCTTCGGGTCCCCTGGCGTACGACACAGCGGGCTGTCGTCGGGATGGCCATTTTGTGTCAGCCTCCTGTGTTGCTGAGGAGCAATTATTGATCGTAAAACAATGATTACTTCCATTTGATGCGGACCGCTGCGGTGTCCTCTTCTGCTATGAAAAGGTCTCTCGACGCATCGACGCAAGACCCGGGTAATGACAACGGTAGCTATAAGGTAGCAGGCACACCTATAAGGGGTCAACCTCGGCTAAATGTCGTCAATGTCTCTGACACGTGACATTCAAATGCGGGAATTAACGTGCTCGGGATAGGGTTTCGGGAGGCGTTCCCCGTTCCGTTTGGGTGTGTTTAAATGTTTGAAGTTGTGACATCTTGATGTTCAATTGATGAGGAAACAAAAAACTGTACGTCTGCAGTTCAAAGTGGAGAAAGCAATGGAGAATGTGTTTGGCAATGAGATGTCTTTATTAAATGTTGCTTTTATCAACAATCGACAGGAATTTCTGAGACATTCTAATTAAATTATATTAAATTAATCTCAATTCCCTCATGCTGCTCCAATTATAAGCTTAAAGCACAGAAGTATTCGTAAAACCTGGACACCGGAGTCCACGTACCGTGGCCCAGTAATTCGATTGCAATCAGCGCAAATTTGTGTTGCGCAAAATGCGCTGAAAGCATCGCAATGGGTTAGTTGAACTTTTCGATCGATCGAGCTCCCCCCATCCTCCCGCCATCTGGCCTCGAAGATGCGCCATCAACGCCCCGGCCCGGCTGATCTTGTCACTTCGTTAAGCTTTGAATGACACATCCCCAGGTTCCAGGTTTTCGGGGATTGGGGCGCACGATTTGGTTCGTTTGAGCGTCTGCCCTGGGCGAGCTTAATGAATTTGACGATCGCACATTGATGGCACCGGGGATTGGGATTGTGCATCGAAATGTGCACCCATCTGGTGTGTGTGTGTGTGTGCAATTTTCTCTCCCCCCCCTGAAAGAGATGCAGAGATTAATTTTGACGGGCGAGAATAAAAAGGTAATGTTTACTGGTCATTACTGTCAGTCGGTTGCTCGGCTTAAAGCTCGGGCGTCAGGGCGACTGATTTTTGGTGGTTGTGCACAGCTTTTTTTTTATCAGAGCAGGCCGATGAAATGTGCATTTTTCGAGTGTTGTGTTTTGTGTTTTGTTTTACTCTGGGTCGATCAGTTTGCTCGCTACAACAAAACCATCGCAGCAGGCGTGTGTCTCACCGGTTGCGCGCTGTGTTGCGTTGCAAGGACGTTAACGGAACGACGTCGCGGCTGAGTGCGTCGCACGATAAGGATACGTACGCAAGTGTGGCAAAGATAAGAGCAGTCATGGGGCTTTTTTGGGCTAAATTAAACAGAAATCAGGATTTGGTGGAAATTAACGCGCCCGGGATTGAAGAGATTATCCACGCAAATCTCCCTTTTACGATAGGCCTAAGAAGCGGTTTGTGCACAAAAACAATCACACACCCTCTGGTGGAGCTGACGTTTCGTTTACCTTGGCCACAGTTAATTTAGTGCCGGGTAGGTAGATTCTTAAAAGCGTCCAGGGCTTCACTTTCGCGACTCTGCGAAGTTTGAAGAAGAAAAAAAATGAACCCAAACTGCGCGACAATTGCTTTAATGTTTATGTAAAATTAAGCGTCTCCAGCGTCGCCTTCCGAGATGTGGCCAGCCTTTACGGGCACCACCAAACAGCCCAATCATCTTATGAGGAGCAACAATAACCCCTCCAAAAAAACCCATCCGACTTTACAATAAAATGATGCTCCGAGAAAGCTTTCTCATCTCTCACACACACACACGCACAGAGAGTCATTTGCGCGACAGCTTTTTTGGATGGTGATTTCGCGCAGATTGTGCACACTGCACTCCCAGTGCCTCACTCTCACGACAATTATATGAAAATTTTCCTTACCCATCTACATAATTGTGTCCGGGATTTTATTTCACCTTATCCGAATCGCTCCCAGGTGACAGCAGGTGTGTAGCAGGTTTCGTCGCCAAATACCGCTATCATCGCGGGGAAGATGCTAATCGGTTTCGGAAAATTAGGCTTACGAATCATGATGGTGGTTATGGTACAGTAAATTAACGTTTTTCGGAGGGTACCTGGATGGCTGGTTGAGTGGTATCGGATTTGACGCGAAATAATGGTACCGTAGATTTTGGCAAAGTGACACAGATTGAGCACTGAAGTTTTAAAGATAAACGGGAGAGAGAGAGAGTCAGAACACATTGATGGAAGGATTGGAAATTGGGGGATGATTCAATTAAGGGAGAGAAAAAGGAGGTAGAAAGTGTCTATAACTTAGCGATGTTTATTTGTTTTATTTATTTGGCCGATTTGCGATGGACATGTGTGTACTCGTACTTCAGATTTAAAAATTGTTATGAAGTTAAACAATTTCTTACCGCTGTAATGTTTGGATGCTTGGATTCAGCAGCTCATAATACATAACAAACAACTGGTCCCACCAAATGTACAGAATCGTGTAAATGTACATGAACGTTTGAACTGGTTATTATTGAGTTGAAATAATTTAGTATAAGACCTCAAAAAATAGATTTTGTGATACGACACAGGACATCTCTCGGGCCTAAAGAGACTTCTTGGGAATGTCTTGAGCGCCAAAAGACAGAAGAAAAAGATGAAGATGAGGGAGTTTTATGTGTCATGTTTGGTGAAGTTGACACCTGTTCGTTGTTTTAATTAACGATCAGAACTCTGACAACCAACACATTTGGGTGTTAGGAGAGCTGTATTGTTTTGAAGACATAATTGTTGCTCAAGTTATGTTCTCTAGAGCTATCTACAAAATAATGTAATATTCGTTTTAATTTATAGATTGCTCATTTTGACATTACCAAGGACGCTATGACGACCATACCGAGGACACTATGTCATGGCCGAAAAGCATTGTATTAAGAAAATATTCCACGTGGACGAGGGCTAATGTTGACTAAGTTCTGTTTAGGAACGAGGTAGGACGCTTGCGTGACTTCTTTTCTTTGGCGATGTCATCCTCTTCTACTTCTTCTCTTTTGTCGCTACAATGTCTGGAGATCTTGGTCTCTCATTTCTTGCTGCTTTTAGCTAATCTACAGAGGCTACAGAGAGGCTCTGATTTGGTACTGACTTTGCCAAGGAATACCCGGAGCCAAGGAATATGGGAACTCGCATTTTATAAGATGACCTCAGATGGTGGATGAGAAATAATGCTGACTAAGCACAGTTTAGCTACGAGCTCTTATGTCTTAGTAGGTCCTAAGAAGTCTCATATTCCATTCTGTAATTGTCTCGTTGCCGCCTGTCAGTGACTCAATCTAAAGCATCATCATAACCTTCACAGAAATGGGCGTTCAAATGTCAAATCGTGTATCTTATACATGCGTCCTATATGACTGGACCTTGCTCCTCAACACGACAGTGCTGCCAGAAGTAAAAACACAAACGAGTAGTAAACAACTAGCGGAATCTGGAACCAAAACTCCCCGAACTTATTTATACTACCAACGAATGTTTATGTATTCTGTACAAATTGCCCCTTTTTTTCTTCGCTGATTTTTACAACAAACAATACATCAAAAGAAAAGCATGAATTTTAAACGCAACAACTCAAAATGGAAAGCAATTAGATAATTTTGATTGTTTTCCCCCTTTGCGTTGCAGTTTGGCAAAGGCGCGATGTTTTTTTAGCGGCGAGTTTAGCTTAACTGGGGAGGTGCTACGCAACGCCCCAAAATCGACCATTTGTTTCGCCGGAATGTATGAATAATAATTAGCTGCTACTGCTACCCCATATTCATACAAAAAGCAGCTCCATCCATAATAACGAAATTGGGGAAAGGTGTGTAGCAGCATAAGCACTTGCGGCAAGCAGGTAAGCAAATGCACGGCTAAGATGGCGCATCGTACTTGGTGGAGTGGAACCATGGACGGAAAAATCGGGTGTGTGTCATCATCCTTTCAAAACTGTGGCAAAAGGCATGATTATGGGATGGTTTTCGCATCGGTTACGATTAGTTAAATGTGTGTGTTTAAATCAAACGCTTAACCATGTCGCTATTAGATTCGTTTTAACAGCTTAAAGGGTGTGATGTTAAGATAAGAAGTCTCGGAAATAGGACGCCGTTTCGTTTCTATTTGAGGTATTCGCGACAGGAATCCTTTTCAATTTTGAACAGTGCGTATCCCGTATGGAGCGGAAGTAGGTTAAGCATTTTCCCCATTTTCCCTCCTTTTCACCGCATCCTCAAACGAGGTCAAAAGTCACTCTTTCGGATACAAAACTGGACAAACGACACAAGGCGCGCGGGATGTTTGGGATGTTTTTCGCTCGTGAATAGTGCTGCGAAGGAATAAAGCGGATTTTCTTGTCAAGCCGCATTTTCTTCCACGTACACACACACACAGATGGACGCAGAGCCATTGGGTGGCAACCGGTTAGGACGAGCTGTGTGGCGCGCAAAGCGCGTTCTATTATATTTTCGCTTTCATCGCGGCAAATCGCGTCGATCGGGTTGCGGTTACTGGGGAGGAATGGAGGGGTGAGGCAGAGACAAGGAGAAAAGAGGGAGGGGGGGATGCAATGAATGATGCAAACTATGCGCCAGTGTCTAACGGGATCGCCATGCGAAATGTGGCCTGCACTGTGCGAATGATCGTGTTGTTGTTTTTCGCTGCGCTATCGGCGGCCTCTCTTTCTCGCGCGATCCTCTTTCGCAGCACGGGTTAGAGTAGTTGGGTCTGGTTGAGTTTCATTACGGGCGACTTTGACCCAGCGTCGCGGGTCCGTGGCTTTCACTATTTGTCGTCGTCGTCGTCGGCGTTCGGAAGCAGCAGCGGCAGAAGTGTCGCGAACTGTTTCGGCTGACGCACAACACAGCAAAGCAACTTGTTGGACAATTTGAACCCAAACACCCCGGCCACAACAATGCAATAAACCACAAGGACATCCGTGTGTGCCTGATACCGGAGGCGTAGTACCGTGGTCGTGGGTTATGCTTCCTTCCTCCTTCAATGATTAATAATTACAGCTCCGCGTGCGTTTGCCTTCGCGCGGGCCGGATGAAAGCACTAAAAAGCGGCCGACTCGAACGCGCAACCAACTGCGCCCGGTCTATTGAGGCGACACTGCGAGAGATCGACACAAAAAATCGCACACAAAATAAGGCAAAGTTTTAAACAGTTTAAAGTTACAATCAAATCGAAACGAAACCGAAAAAATTGAACAAACACGCCAAGAGTTTTTGATGGGCGCCTTCGTCGGAGAAGGCCAACCTTGACGCACCCTGGCGTGGTTGGGTGTTATTCTGCGTACTTTTTTTTTTTGGCAGAGGTCTGTGTGCGCGTGTGTGTCTGCCGGGAGGCTTAACCCCACCCAAGACCGGCTAACCCGACGAACTGACTGGGGCCGGTCAAGGTTTTTCTGGTTCAAATGCCAATCCGAGGGTGATCGTTCTGGTTTTGCTACGCGTGTCGCCTTAATCTTGGCTTGAGGGGTTGACTGTTTTTGTTGTTGCTGTGTGTCTCTGTGCAAATCTTGCAAATTCCTCCTCCCTTTAGACCTCCTGGATCCTGAGGTGGAGCGTTGCGTAGCTTTTTTTTTTTGGTTCCATTCATTAGCTTCATGTTTGACTAGTTTGAGGTTAGGAGAGACTCCAAGCACTGCTTGTGTTTCGAATCGTCGTGCGGTTTTGGGAGCCGCAGTTTTTGTGTCTTAAGCCCAACGCTCTACTTCAACACGATATTCGGGAACGGTCTTCCACAAAGGACACGAAGCAACTGCTCGTGTTTCATGTCTTTTGGTCAGCAGCTGTTTTTTTGTTGTTTGTTCGGTGAAGAATCTTAATTAGTTTCGAATAAAACTGTGTGCGCGTGTGACCTGAAACTGCGCGTTTGTGTCGTGCGTCTTATCGAAGGTGTCATGTCATGTTTTTGGCGACGCACTTTTCGTACTCTTTACGTACGTGAGACTTTTCTCCACTCGGCACACTAGCACTAGGTAGGTAGGGTGAGAAGAGTTGGTGAAAATATGCAACAAAGGGGTGGGGTTTTTCCATCCCAATCCCAAGCTTCCGACCGATTTTTTTAAGTACACACACACACACATCCATTTGAAGGCACTTGCAAGGGGACACTGTCTCTACCAGCGTGACAAGGTAAATTTCTTCCTCTCCGGGGTTCGTTCTTCGCTGCGTTGGCTTTCTCATTCTCATCTCTTGGTGGTTCGAAGGGGAGGGAGGGAAGGGAGTGTAGGTTAAGGGGAGGCAAAACGGGAGGGTCGTTTTTATGTTGGGGTGCTTTCGATGATCTAAAACCATGAAAATGGAAATGAGGATTGGAATGAGGCACACTCGAGAGACGCTGTGCACGAGTTTAATTGCATGCCAACTGCTGCTGCTGGTGCTTGTACTTATCTGCTGGCAGCAACAAACACCCGGGGAGGGGGATGCAAAAAGGGATGACTTGCGCGTGGGTGGGTAAAAGGGCTTCCTCCCTTGTGGCTTTGGCGCTGGCATGCGGTGGCCAACGATACTCACGAATGTAAGGTGGAAGCAACCCGGCGAAGGAAATAGATCAAGTCCGCGTGATAAGCTTTCCGAGCTGAGGGGATGAAGTGTGTGTGTGTGTGTTTGTACGTGTACGTGTGTGTGTGTACGTACCTTGATGGGAAGGAAGTGAAACAAAAGGCTGCCTTGCCCCCCCCCCAATGTCCGAAAGCCTCAATGAAGCGGCTGGCCCACTGCAATGTGTCCGAGAGTCTGTAGGGTGCTCATTTGGGTGAAATTAAGCGGTGTTGAGATCATAAACAGCACCACCACCACCATCCAGCCAACCGTGAGTGAGTCCATCATCGAAGAACACGACCACCAACTCACCGGTACCCACCCGGTCTCCAGGTACGCTGTCTGAAGATGAAGAATTCGTGTCTTAAATTTCACGTTTCAAAGCCAGCCAATATCGCTCCGTCATCGATCTATGTCGCTCGCAGAAGTGGAGGCCCTCGACGATAATGGTATGACGAACGTGCGAGAAAATGCATGCGGATTGAGATGGATTGAAGTTAGGATGCCGCTTTTCATATCGTTTTTTTTGTTTTGTTTTGCCCTCCCATCCATCCCATGAATGCGTCCGCTTCGTGTACGAGACAAAAAAAAAGTGGAGTTTTGTTCTCCCCCGAAGATCTCCACCTACATTTTCCGGATGATGTTTCGTGGAGAAAAGTTGTGTTTACCTTGCTGTACGGGAAGAATAAGGTCTCACCAAAACGGCGCGGATCGGCGATCATAATGCGAGCATAATGGCATTTGTTGATCCGAGTCGAGGGAGTTCGTCGCTTGTTCGCAAGTCTTTCGTTTGGCGTACGTAATCAGGGGCACAAAATCACATTTGGCGCTTCGAAATGAGCCGGGAAAATGAAGCCAACGTACCCACACAAACACAGACAGACACACATACACATTCTATTCGATGCGGGAATGTGCCGCAAAATTCCGGCTGACTTTGGCGTAACTAGGTCAGTGTCGGGTGTCGGGTAACTCGGGAAGGCGGAAAATTTTATTACAAAATAAAGCAACGCTTTATTGCGGGCGAAATGGTGGGCCCGAGTTGATAGCCCGCCTGGGAAAGAATTAGCTCAGTAGCGATGGTGGCTTACCTGGGAGTGAACTGGAAAAATGGGGGAAAAAGAGCTTCAACCAACTCTCATTGCCGATAGTGTGCCGCCGGTTCGAGGTAAGCGCAATGTACTTTTATCTTTACCGGGAAATGGCTCCAACGCATCAAGAGAGACTTAGAAACTTTGCAAAACTTGCCCCCGGAACATAGCCAAACTAACCTAATCCGACTGAATGGGTTATAAAGTTGTTGTTTATGGCCTTGAACCGAATGCCCCGTGTGCGCAAGATCAAGCTACCAACCGGAGGGAACGCTCACGGATGTGTCGGACCTTTACCGATGTGTCTCGCGCTCGGCAGGCTCAAGGTCTCCAAGACACAGTCCGGCAGACAGCAGTGAAATTAATCGATAGCAGCATTGCGTCCCGGCTTGCAACGGTTCGGAAAAATAAGCGCAATGTAAGATCCGACCGACTCCCTCCAGCAGCACCGGATCTCCCTTTCGACCAGCATCTCCGGATCAAGATTTCTCGCGCGAACTAGTTGAACTAGTTCCGCTTTGCTTCTTCGTTTTTAGTTCTCCCCGTGCATATGTTGGGGGTTCTGAGCGTTGCGGAGCGATCTTTCGGCACGATCTTACTTGAGCGTGGCCTTGCGCTTAACGAAGAAATAGGTTACCATTGACATCGTGCACCCTTGCGTCTAGAACCGGCGAAGGAAACCCATCATCCTGCTACTTACTTAGCCGAGCAACCCGTTGGGAAGTGGCTGGCCTTGAGGGGATGTGTCAGTGTCGGTCTGCGCGTGTGATATCCTTGACTTTTCAGCGACATTTTTACACGGCCGTACAGGATCGCTCAGGAAACAAAGTGTTCGCGTGAGGATATACTTTTTTATTGTTTTATAGAACTACCGGGATCGGGTTAACATTTGGATCTTGCGATGCAGAAGCAGAACATGGCATGACCAACTTTAAGACTTATTGGAGGGTTTGCAGCCTGCATGAACGATCGTCAATATTTTCTCTGGCCGAAGTTAAACGTAAAGCGACCGGCAAACAAGCAACTGACGAAGTACCCCCAAGTTAACTCCCGAAAACCAAACCAAAACAAAAAAACCTCAAGTCATACACCTGGAGGTCGCACGCATAAGAGAACCTCGGGTCGCAAGTGGATGAAAGAAAGCTTAAAAGAAAGTCACAGCACTCACTCTGGATAACTATTGGCAAGTCTAATCTCATTGGTGCCTTGTTCGTGGGGATTGGATGCTTTTTACCCTGCTTCACATCTCCTCCCCCCATCTCGAGTGTCTGAAGTATATTGCACACTTTTGGCCTTTTGTCCCCGTGGCAAGACGGAACACACGTCAAGACACGGGAACACGGGCACAATAATAACCACAATCATTCGAATAATAACATCCATTATTCGAAGTTGCTGACCGTCATCGGTTCGGGAGCTACGAGATTGGAAGGTAGGTACCGGCGATCCGCGACAAAACACTATCAGCGTGTCCCGATAATGACTGAGGGCGCAACTGTGTGTGTGTGTGTGTGAGTGTGCCGTTAGAAAATTCATTTAATTTGGCAATCGAATTTTCATCGAATGCTCAGAAGCGTAGCACAAGCTGCCGGACTAGTTAATTGGCCAGCAGGAGGTAAAGGTAGAGGGTGCCAAGGGTCGTGCGGCCAGCCGCCCTCCTATCGGACGGCTCCATTTCTTTTAATCCACCAAGAAAGCTGAGCACCAGATTGGACAGACAGCGTCGTTCGGTGTCAGATCTGGTTTCTTTCTCGAAATGAGCTTTGCGAAAGGTTAACGCGGAGGTTAATCGAAAATAAAGCTCCGAAATTGACTTTCTTTGTTTTGTCGCCGAGACGATCGACAGCGCGAAAGCTGAACTCCCGGTTGACCTTCGGTCGGTAGAGCTTCCGCTTCTAATCTAGAGTGGCGTTGGTTAATTGCAATGTCTTTTAGGAGAGCACAAGAACACTGTGGGCCCTTACGTCCGAGTCGTCTAAGCTGTTTCTGAGGGCAATAATGAAGACTTTAAGGATATCTTGGTACGTAGTCTCGTAGTTGATGCGTGTTTGAAGTTCGTTCAGTCATAAAAAAAACAATCAATTTAAACTTTCTTCCCCATAAAAACGCGCAATACTTACTTGAATCTGCCGCAAGGAAAATTGGTGAAATCAGTAAATCAGATGGGTTACGGGGCTTATTAGCAATTGTCATCCGCACGTAAGCGACTTGTAAATAGCTTCTCTTCCTTTGTTTTCGCACTTATTTAACGCTAGGTTGTGGAGGTTTCCAAAATATCACCAATTAATAATCACAATCATGAAGCGCAAAATGGCAAACTAGCCAACAAAAAAAAAAACGCAACTAAACTCGGCGGCGTTTGCTGTAAACGTACGTACGTATTCACTTCACTTTCTTCACCGTACGGGATACCGGCTGTTGCAGCGTGCCGATTCGTGTGCGTTTGTCAAACATTTTTTAGCTTCTGCACACACTGGTAGCCGAGATTGGGCAAATCGTCACAAAATCAAAATGACAAGATAAATAAAGCCACTCGCCGACACGACGGGAACGAAAACCGCATCACGGCCGTAACAGACACATGCAGCTTGGATGGGGAGGCAAAATTCGCAAATCCGCACACACTGCCACACATAGGTACACACACACACACACACACAAACACACACACATACACAGAAATGTGGCACAAGAGCGCACAAAATATTTGAGTGAAAGCACACACTGGCGCATTCGTCACGCCCCAGGATAATCAATTCATTGGGGGCCTAACGCTTCCGAGCGACGGGTGCGGGTATTTTGGCGTTGTCTATCCGAGCAGCGCGATCTATCATTCGCCGTTGGCCGTTTCACTCTCGTGCTCCTTCGTGCTCGCGATCTTTCTCATTTTCCTTTTGCTCTCGTCTCGTTTGATTCACTTTTTTTTGTGCTGCTGCTGCGCGTTGCCGTTGGGGTTGCCTTACTACCACCATCACTATGTCACTCTAGGCAGGCTTTTCGTGCTGTCATAGCGCCGTAGTGTGTACAGCATGCCGTATCCCAATTTTTTGTCGTTGCTTCAGACTTCCGCTTTCCCTGCACACTAGTGTCGCCCTCGTAATCCGTGTGTGATAAGGAAGAGAGGACGCAGATTTTCTCACTAGCACAGTTGTCCTGAATATTTGAAGATCAGCGAAGCGTTTGAAGAGCGCTGTCACCTTCTTTGTCTTGTGACTGTTGATTCATCTGGCGTTGTTTTAGGAAGGTGCGATGATGCGATGAGTGCAAAAAAAACACACACACAGACACACACACACACACATCCAGCAGCTTCCCTTATTTGAGCGTTGACACTGCAGCGCGCACCGAATTAGCACCAGCCGTGATCTCTAACGAGATCGCTTTCGAATTAGCACTGTCGTCGGTATTTCGGTTGGCAAAGAACGTCCACCGCGTCCACCGCGGCACCCTAAATTCGCCTGTCCGCAACGACGCACGTCACACGTATACGCGCCCTGGCAAAAACGCGACTCGCGCGACTAGGAAAACCGTCGTACCGTCGTCGGTATGTGTCGACATTGGTACCTCTCTCTAGACCGACTGACCGAGTAATACAGTATTTCTTAGATCACAACCGAAGCCGTTGCTCGCGGTGGCAAACCCCAGATCGGGTTCGGTTTCTTCTAGCCTTTCCCTTCTTCTTCGGCTTGCACTGCCCATGCACCCGGCCACCCTCCCTTTCAAGCCACCCTCGCCAACGCCAACCGATCTCGGCCGAACCACGACGACGGTGGGGAACCGGCTCCGGCCTATTTGTTTTCGGTTCACGGTTTGATCTACTCTCGGTGCACGATCATCGTCGGGGCCTGATGCTCCGTTAAACGAACCGTCACTCACGACACTCACCGACACTCGTGTCTCTCTCTCTCGCTCTCGTGCTCTCTTTCTGAGCCAATGCTCGCGAGAGCCAGGAAGCTTTTAACTAGCGCAAAACAGAAGACTTCAACGAGCGCACAAGACAGAGAACTCCTCTGCCCAAGCTTTTTCTTTACAACCGTCGCTGTGGAAGCTGTGCGAAGAAAACGAAGGGACAGGTCACACACACTCGCAGGCACTCGTACACCTACGGGTTTTATAATAGCACACACTCGCGCTCGCGTCCCAGAGCGGACGAACCGGACAGAGCTCTACTGACTGACTGACTGACTGACTAACTGACGACTCGGGCTCCGGGTGGTGCGTCCCCAACCGACTAACGGTTGTTGTTGTACGGAAGACGTTTGGTTCGCCTGCTTTGCTCTCCTCTATTCGCGCTCTGCCCTATTCTTAGCGTGTAGATGATCGCACGGCGACCTCTAAGCACTGGGCCAGCAGGCCCTCGACGTCGCGCGTTGGCGTGGCGGTACAGTTTGTTTTTTTTTCACTGTTTTGCTTCTCGTTCTGTTCGTGTGGGAGCCACCGAAACACACATATGTTCGTTCTGGATGATCGTGCCTAGCGAGATCGATCGTACCAGAATTGGTTTTTCGTGAATTTGGTGAAGCTTTCTGCATATTTTAGCTGACATTTTATCGAGCTTTCCATCCGTCCCGCACACCGATTGATACGTAATCAAAGGGCATCAAAATGGTGCGATGATTTATTGCCCAACAATTTAGCAGCACGGCACAGACTGGTTGAAAATTCGTTGGTGGCTTGCACCCAACCGAAAGGAAAGTGTGAATATACGACGTGAGAAGTGTTATCAGGTGAGCCATAAATTCATTTTTCAAACATGATGTCTTCTTCTGGGCCTGTGATCCTCGGAAGATGGTCAGCTTTCGTCCTGCCCTTCCGGATGTTGGCGTTGCTGCGAAGCTCTTGCTATCTCAATCATAGCACTGGAGGAAGCACAGTTTGTTCGTGGGCACGATTTTAAAGGTTACGCCGTTTTTGTTCTTTTGGTACGGAAGGATGTGCGCTCAAGCTTTAAGGAATCGTGCGCTTTAAGGTGTTACCCCAAAACCCGCCAGGAAGGAAAGAGCGAAGCCTCCGAGAAGCGAAAATGATTGACGATCGGCGTGAAGTAATTTGTGTAATTTATGAAGCAGGGCTCGCCGCTCTCGACAAGCTTGTGAGTGAGATAGACAGGCCTGGGATCGGTTTAAAATTGAAGCACCAAACGTAACGTTCTCGGAATATGACAACGGTGAAAGATTGATTGCGCACGGCTACAGTTCAAGGCGAAAGGATACCGTGTCCTTGCTGATGCCCGAAAAGGAAATGCGGGACCAGCAAACGCGGTAGAAAATGCGTCTGTTTTTGGTTTTGGTTTGGGTTTCGTACAGCAAATCGGTTCGCAATCGATTCGCTGGGTTGATTTATTGAACCGTTCCGCTTAGTATAAATCAAGCAATTATTTAATTTTTCAGTGTCAGTATTGTTTAACAAAGCTTGACATTATGAGATCTTTATTAACGGGCGGGCTGTAATTGCGGTACTTCATTGAAAAGTTTCGTGCGTCCACAAGCGAGAAGTGTTTACATTGTTGCTCTGTAGCATCAGAATCGGTGTGCTATAATGTTTGCTATAAAGTCCTCTGTTTACAAAACCATTCCGTAAGCTCACCAGGTACCGTTTATCCAGTAAGAATGTTATCCAAGGAAAAGAGACGCTTCTAAATTGTTTTCAATAGCAGCCACATCGGCCGCAGCGTGGTGTGAAAAAGCGAGCTTAAATTTACCCATAATAAGACACCGACTACCAATTATGTGTGGCAGCGAGGAATAAAGCAACGCGTCGGACCAGATCGTCGGCAGTAAGACACGTTTGATAAAATTGTGGCCCGGTTTTGCATGTTTGTGGCATTAAGGTTGTCTGCATGCGTCACAGTTGCACACGCGTGTAAGTACATAGCCGTTTGGCTACGGTTGCCAGGTCAGACACGTCAACAGGCAGGTGGTTGCCGGGGTTTGCGTGCTGGGCGGCCCGAAGGTTGAAGTTCTTGTCAAAAGAGTCCCACCCGGGACCTGATGCAAATCGACCCCTCCGAGGTGTGCAGAGGTGTGTTGATCCCATGAGTCCTTCGGTCCAGTCGGATCCGCAAAAAAAAGCCCCCAAAAAGTGTAATATAATTGCAACCAATTACTCAAACTCGACAAAGAATGCCGCTAAGGGTAAATTATACCACACCGAAGTGAGTATCCCTTCGGGAAGGTTGCAAATCCGTTAAGCTGGTGTTACCGCCAGAGACTGCAAAAGACGCTCGAGAGGGGCCAACAAAGCCGGCCCAAATTAAAACGCTCACGAAAGGGATGTTCGTCGATCGTCCGATATTGGTAAATATGTTTTTCGGCGTGTCTTGGAACCTTTGTTTCTGGCTCGGTCGCTGTTCGTAGGCTATGGTTAAGGGGAAATTATTTCTGACAATTGCTGCGGGACAGATTAAAAGCCGAACGGACGCGCGAAACGCTCACGCTTTTCCACCCGGACCCGAGGACTGCTGAGGTAGCTGAGCGATGTGGTTGGTGTTGGAGGCTACAGGCACAGAGCTGCAGTTTAATGAGTCGTTTAATTTTGACCCAATGGGTATGTAAATTTCACACATTGACCTCCCGCGTTGACAGGCTTGCCTGCTGACATACGGATGACGGCGTGTCAAAGGTCTTGGTGCGCCTCTTGAACGCGTGACAATACACGGAAATCTCGCAGGAGCAGCACCAGTAACAGTGGCGTGAGTGCGTGCGTGAGTGTGAGTCTGCGGAGGTGGCAAACTTTTGGAGTACTTTCCCGGCCAGACCACCATCGACGACGGCTGACCAAGACCTGTCAATAGGCGAGCAGTATTCCGCGGCGCGAATGTGTCACGTCGGTGTACTGAGTGGGATTAGGAGAGTCGAGAGGCACTGCCGTAGAGTGTGGCCACTTGACACGAATGTCGGTCGGTTTATGGAGTGGATTTCGGAGGTCCCAAAATCTGCGCTCACTAGACCGATTTCGTCTTCCGATTAGAAGTGAGTCAGCCCGGGATGG
>KZ062719.1:91019-114565 GCA_002091835.1 Anopheles maculatus
TTGACACTGCAGCGCGCACCGAATTAGCACCAGCCGTGATCTCTAACGAGATCGCTTTCGAATTAGCACTGTCGTCGGTATTTCGGTTGGCAAAGAACGTCCACCGCGTCCACCGCGGCACCCTAAATTCGCCTGTCCGCAACGACGCACGTCACACGTATACGCGCCCTGGCAAAAACGCGACTCGCGCGACTAGGAAAACCGTCGTACCGTCGTCGGTATGTGTCGACATTGGTACCTCTCTCTAGACCGACTGACCGAGTAATACAGTATTTCTTAGATCACAACCGAAGCCGTTGCTCGCGGTGGCAAACCCCAGATCGGGTTCGGTTTCTTCTAGCCTTTCCCTTCTTCTTCGGCTTGCACTGCCCATGCACCCGGCCACCCTCCCTTTCAAGCCACCCTCGCCAACGCCAACCGATCTCGGCCGAACCACGACGACGGTGGGGAACCGGCTCCGGCCTATTTGTTTTCGGTTCACGGTTTGATCTACTCTCGGTGCACGATCATCGTCGGGGCCTGATGCTCCGTTAAACGAACCGTCACTCACGACACTCACCGACACTCGTGTCTCTCTCTCTCGCTCTCGTGCTCTCTTTCTGAGCCAATGCTCGCGAGAGCCAGGAAGCTTTTAACTAGCGCAAAACAGAAGACTTCAACGAGCGCACAAGACAGAGAACTCCTCTGCCCAAGCTTTTTCTTTACAACCGTCGCTGTGGAAGCTGTGCGAAGAAAACGAAGGGACAGGTCACACACACTCGCAGGCACTCGTACACCTACGGGTTTTATAATAGCACACACTCGCGCTCGCGTCCCAGAGCGGACGAACCGGACAGAGCTCTACTGACTGACTGACTGACTGACTAACTGACGACTCGGGCTCCGGGTGGTGCGTCCCCAACCGACTAACGGTTGTTGTTGTACGGAAGACGTTTGGTTCGCCTGCTTTGCTCTCCTCTATTCGCGCTCTGCCCTATTCTTAGCGTGTAGATGATCGCACGGCGACCTCTAAGCACTACTGGGCCAGCAGGCCCTCGACGTCGCGCGTTGGCGTGGCGGTACAGTTTGTTGGATGATGGGTTTGTTGTTTTTTTTCTGTTTTGCTTCTCGTTCTGTTCGTGTGGGAGCCACCGAAACACACATATGTTCGTTCTGGATGATCGTGCCTAGCGAGATCGATCGTACCAGAATTGGTTTTTCGTGAATTTGGTGAAGCTTTCTGCATATTTTAGCTGACATTTTATCGAGCTTTCCATCCGTCCCGCACACCGATTGATACGTAATCAAAGGGCATCAAAATGGTGCGATGATTTATTGCCCAACAATTTAGCAGCACGGCACAGACTGGTTGAAAATTCGTTGGTGGCTTGCACCCAACCGAAAGGAAAGTGTGAATATACGACGTGAGAAGTGTTATCAGGTGAGCCATAAATTCATTTTTCAAACATGATGTCTTCTTCTGGGCCTGTGATCCTCGGAAGATGGTCAGCTTTCGTCCTGCCCTTCCGGATGTTGGCGTTGCTGCGAAGCTCTTGCTATCTCAATCATAGCACTGGAGGAAGCACAGTTTGTTCGTGGGCACGATTTTAAAGGTTACGCCGTTTTTGTTCTTTTGGTACGGAAGGATGTGCGCTCAAGCTTTAAGGAATCGTGCGCTTTAAGGTGTTACCCCAAAACCCGCCAGGAAGGAAAGAGCGAAGCCTCCGAGAAGCGAAAATGATTGACGATCGGCGTGAAGTAATTTGTGTAATTTATGAAGCAGAGCTCGCAGCTCTCGACAAGCTTGTGAGTGAGATAGACAGGCCTGGGATCGGTTTAAAATTGAAGCACCAAACGTAACGTTCTCGGAATATGACAACGGTGAAAGATTGATTGCGCACGGCTACAGTTCAAGGCGAAAGGATACCGTGTCCTTGCTGATGCCCGTAAAGGAAACGCGGTAGAAAATGCGTCTTTTTTGGTTTTGGTTTGGGTTTCGTACAGCAAATCGGTTCGCAATCGATTCGCTGGGTTGATTTATTGAACCGTTCCGCTTAGTATAAATCAAGCAATTATTTAATTTTTCAGTGTCAGTATTGTTTAACAAAGCTTGACATTATGAGATCTTTATTAACGGGCGGGCTGTAATTGCGGTACTTCATTGAAAAGTTTCGTGCGTCCACAAGCGAGAAGTGTTTACATTGTTGCTCTGTAGCATCAGAATCGGTGTGCTATAATGTTTGCTATAAAGTCCTCTGTTTACAAAACCATTCCGTAAGCTCACCAGGTACCGTTTATCCAGTAAGAATGTTATCCAAGAAAAAGAGACGCTTTTAAATTGTTTTCAATAGCAGCCACATCGGCCGCAGCGTGGTGTGAAAAAGCGAGCTTAAATTTACCCATAATAAGACACCGACTACCAATTATGTGTGGCAGCGAGGAATAAAGCAACGCGTCGGACCAGATCGTCGGCAGTAAGACACGTTTGATAAAATTGTGGCCCGGTTTTGCATGTTTGTGGCATTAAGGTTGTCTGCATGCGTCACAGTTGCACACGCGTGTAAGTACATAGCCGTTTGGCTACGGTTGCCAGGTCAGACACGTCAACAGGCAGGTGGTTGCCGGGGTTTGCGTGCTGGGCGGCCCGAAGGTTGAAGTTCTTGTCAAAAGAGTCCCACCCGGGACCTGATGCAAATCGACCCCTACGAGGGGTAGAGGTGTGTTGATCCCATGAGTCCTCCGGTCCAGTCGGATCCGCAAAAAAAAAGCCCCCAAAAAGTGTAATATAATTGCAACCAATTACTCAAACTCGACAAAGAATGCCGCTAAGGGTAAATTATACCACACCGAAGTGAGTATCCCTTCGGGAAGGTTGCAAATCCGTTAAGCTGGTGTTACCGCCAGAGACTGCAAAAGACGCTCGAGAGGGGCCAACAAAGCCGGCCCAAATTAAAACGCTCACGAAAGGGATGTTCGTCGATCGTCCGATATTGGTAAATATGTTTTTCGGCGTGTCTTGGAACCTTTGTTTCTGGCTCGGTCGCTGTTCGTAGGCTATGGTTAAGGGGAAATTATTTCTGACAATTGCTGCGGGACAGATTAAAAGCCGAACGGACGCGCGAAACGCTCACGCTTTTCCACCCGGACCCGAGGACTGCTGAGGTAGCTGAGCGATGTGGTTGGTGTTGGAGGCTACAGGCACAGAGCTGCAGTTTAATGAGTCGTTTAATTTTGACCCAATGGGTATGTAAATTTCACACATTGACCTCCCGCGTTGACAGGCTTGCCTGCTGACATACGGATGACGGCGTGTCAAAGGTCTTGGTGCGCCTCTTGAACGCGTGACAATACACGGAAATCTCGCAGCAGCAGGAGCAGCACCAGTAACAGTGGCGTGAGTGCGTGCGTGAGTGTGAGTCTGCGGAGGTGGCAAACTTTTGGAGTACTTTCCCAGCCAGACCACCATCGACGACGACTGACCAAGACCTGTCAATAGGCGAGCAGTATTCCGCGGCGCGAAAGTGTCACGTCGGTGTACTGAGTGGGATTAGGAGAGTCGAGAGGCACTGCCGTAGAGTGTGGCCACTTGACACGAATGTCGTTCGGTTTATGGAGTGGATTTCGGAGGTCCCAAAATCTGCGCTCACTAGACCGATTTCGTCTTCCGATTAGAAGTGAGTCAGCCCGGGATGGCGTAAATCGATTAGGTTGTCCGGTGTGTGTGTGTGTGTGTGTGTGTGTGATTCGCGCACGAATGACAATTACCGTGCTCGCTTAAAGGCTCTAGATCTAGATGATCGTGTGTGGCGAGCTGAAGATTTGTCGATGGATGTTGTCGGCGTCGGAGTCGGTGTGATGCCGATCAACCATCGATCGATCATACTTGACTTCTGTCGATCCGTGTTTGTCGATGGATTTTGTGTGGCGCACCTTCCGACCATTAATCTGCATCTCCAGGCCCGATCCCGTGGGGCTGGGCTGTGCTGGTTTCGCCAATACACGTGCAGCACACCTTTTACGGCGATCATCGATCATCAGCAGACTGCAACTGCAACTGCCAGCTGCACGCGGTGCTGGACGTGATCTGGCCGGTCGGATAGCGCGTTGACGGCTCGACAAAATATTTGACAAATTCTCTGTCCCGCGAATATTCAACCTCACTCGCTTGATACGGGCGTCGCTCCAGTGCGCCAAGATGAGAACGTGGATGGGCGCAGAATCCGCACGAGATAACTAATGAATGTATCAGAATCATATTTGTTACCTACATGACAAGCCCGATGATGGTGAGACATGCTTAACAGGATTATTGTCCCGCGCAGCAGACTTTGTACCGATCGTTGGCTGATACTAACGAAACTTCGTTGGAGATAAATTGGGCCACAGGCCGTTGTTGTTGGTCGTTCTCTCCACGATTGCATTAAATGTGATGAGTTTTTTATTGGTAAATTACAGTGTCGTCAGCTTGATCAATTTGATCAATTATAAGGTTTCAGATGGCTTTTGACACACCATTTTTAAGGGCATTCGCAACCACAGTCCTTGCTTGGTAAGAATCCGTATTGGAGAAAACCAAAAAAAAAAAAGGTTTGCTGATGTATATAATTTCATGGGCCAAGTTTGTCCGTAGCAGAGCTCAGACCGGGTAGAATAAAGTTTTTCACATGCTTCTTCGGTAGGAGTGCAGAAAAACGCTTCACGAAGCAGGCCGTTTATTTGCATAAAACCAACATCATTACGCTAATTACTGCTATCCAGTGTCGTAGTAAGTTCGAGCTGCTTTAGATGAGCGATGAGCGCATATTTAATAATAATAAAACACAGATTCCAAATAATATAAAAACCCGGCTGCACTGGTGTGCGTGTGTGTGTGTCTACGGTACGGTAAGTAACGGTTGGAAGCGCAAGTCTCCTCCAAGAGCGACTTGCTAGTGCGCGCGCGGCAACACTATAATCAAACATCTGCACACTGCTGCCCCACTGGAACCGTTGATTAAGTGACCCTACACAGCATGGAAATGGTATCAACTTTTCAACGCCATCATCGCTCCCAGGGGCGCGCCACTAGGTCGTCGGTCGGACGATTTGGAAACGCAGGGGCGATGATGCTATTCACCCGCCTAAGGGAGCGAAAACTTGAACGGTTGCTAAAGGGCCGGATGATCATCATCAGAGCAAAGGGACTGCAACGCCCGATCAGCAAACGAACGCCCGAAACGCATTTCTGTCTAAGTAAGGGAGGCTTTTTCGGGCTTTCTGCTCTCGGTGGTGTCGGTGGTCTGGAAGAATCAACCCCGTGCACCACCACGGTTTAATGACTTAATAAGTGGTGACCAGCAACCGGGTCCCCTCGAACGGTGCACCCACCGGAAAGGTGAGAGATAATGCGCGGGAGAACTGTGCGAAACAATCGATTATCGATGCACCGTGGCCAGAACACTGCGGTCAAGCGTTTTGGGCAGGACTAAAGACGTGTAATATCGATTTAAAATAATTTGTTCTCGTTTACGGGGTCCGTTGATTGGTACGGATTGAAGAAGGGAAAATCGCGGCCGAAGAATATTATCAACGGGACAAGAACGAAACATTCTAAAACGGGACTGGCTCGGTCGCGAAGATGCACGCCTGACCTCTGCGGGGAATCGATCGCGCAAGTTCAAGATTATCGCCGCAATCAATGTGCCTTGGCGGTGGAGAAAGAACGCAAGCGAACACCGTAAGCGAAATTCGTTCCGAAAGGTGAGGCAAAATGAATTATGATGGATTTGTGCTGCTTTCGGAACAGTATAATACAATACTTTATGTTGCAGTGTGGCCACCACGCAAGTCTGCAAAACTATGTTTATCACTCTGCATTTGAGTGTTATCTAGATGTTTACGAACCTGTTCATTAGCCATCTAGCAGGCAATTTATTTTACCGCTTTTATAGCAAACAACTCCCCCGAATGTGTTCATCCGAATGAACCCCGCCGTTTGGGGTCAGCTGCACTCTTCCTTAGGCCTACACGTCTATGGGTCACGAGCTGGACCACGAGCACCGTTTAATCCGTCGTCCAGGCTCCACAGGCAAAAATAGTGGCCACGAGTGGCCTTTCTAGCCCTCCCGATCGATGACAGCCAGCCGACAACACACGGGGCACGTGATTTGATTAAGATAATTGGCAACGCGTACGGGGTCCACACACGCACACACGGGCGTATTTGTGGCGGAGAAATATATGCATTCAATTAGCCTTAGCGCCTTAAACAATTTGTTTCCCGCTGTTTTTTTTTGTGTGCGCGACTCATCGCATCGTCCACACGCGGCTACGAAGCGTCTTCGGCTGGACAACGGTCAGCTACTCTGCGCCCGGTACAATCACCTGTTTGTTTATAGCGCCAGCCGGACAAAGGTTAAGTAAACTGACACCGCAGCGTCGAGCGTCTTATCGTGTGGTGAGAATTTCGCGCAGTAATAATCGAAACCGTTAAGGTACGGGATTTTGCATGGTCGAACGCCGTCCACCTCGTCCTCTAATAGTGAAAATGATTGGGTGATAATCGAACCGTCATACTTTTGAATCCTTGGAAGGGTGTAATGCGCAAAAGGGAGTAGGGACTTGGTACGGTCGTCTGCAGGAGCAATCCACAACCCGGTCGAGCCCGGTGGGAATCGAAAGCTGAGCACCATCGCGCAACTTACGTGGCAATAATCATAAACGAGAATTTCTGTAATTTTGTGCAATAAAATAAAGATACGTTGTGTGGGGAGTTTATTTGCCAAGTACCTTGCCATGTCTCTGCAGGACTTGCCTGGTGCAAAGAAGTTCCCCCCGAACGTAAGTTTTGCCCCGATAATGTCCTTTCCACGAAGTTGTGTAAGCGATGCGTTCTTATTAGCGGCCTTTTATGCCCATTGCCACGGAACCCGAATGTTTGGATGCATTTTCGGGCGATGGAATTTATCGCTCAATTCCTCGGGTGCGCACTCTTTGCCGACATTTCGACAATTCATTTTGGGAAGATTTTATGACCCATCGCATCGCAGAAATGTGATTTTCGTAAGACGATGCGTAAGTAAGTAGAGGGTTTTGGGGGCACTGGTCGACCGGGCAAATCGGGCCCAGTTGAGAGGTCGTTTTCACCGGCGTTCCCGCCCTTTTGGAATGACGGAAAATCGATAAAATTTTATTGTCCCGCGAATAAGCCGCAAGCGATCGCCGGCGGTTCGATGTCATTCGTGCTGATGATGGGTTGAAACTCTCTCATCGGTGCATCGGTGTAGGACGATCGGGTATCGATCGTTATTTAAGCGGCGTTTTAACAGGTCACTGATAATGATTCGCCCTAAACGCTTCAGTTGATACTTTGGTGTGGACATTCAGGGCGCTTTGAAGGTGTTGGTCGGTTCACAACAAACCGACGATGCGTGTCGAGCGCGGATACGCACTTCCTGGGCTATGCTAGACCCTAAATCTAGCACCTAGCATTCTGATTCCGATGCACTGGACGATGCTAGGAGTCGGCAAGTTGGGGATGCAATTAATTTTCATCGCCTGATCGCGTTCGGAGCGTCCATAAAGTATGATTTATTACAAGGTTCTACTCGGTGGCGTTTATTGATTTCTGGTGTTATTTCTGACTGATCGAACTCGAGGCCATACTATAGACGCACCGAAAATGTGCGCGTGTGTGTGCGAGTAAAAAGTAGCTTCAACCTCCAACCGAAGGAAACGCACGAAACGGACAATCGTCAAAAGATACGGATCGACAGAGACCTTTTAATGGGGGTTTCAGTTTCGATACACCGGGTGCATGGATGCATCGCGCGACACGACTACAGACTTCCTCCCCGGTCTAATTGGGTTTTTGTGGTGGTTTGTTTTTTTTTTTTTCGCGAGGAAACTCGTTTTACCACCGCTAGCCCTCGGCCATCGATATCCAGCAATTTGGACCTCTCGGGGATCACTTCTGCCGGTCGGAAGCTCGTAAAGTGTAGCATTTTAGGTTCTGTTCGATTTCATTCACCATAAAACGCCGAACGACGACCCCTCGCGGATGGTGATACTCCCGTTCGTCGGCTCGGCAGAACCGGTACGGCCGGTGCGGATCACTTAAGCGATTCCCCGAAAATCAACGCCGAAAAAGATTACGCGTCGCTCATGTGCGGGGATCGCTTGTTAAAGATCTTGTCAAACTGTGGCCGCTGATCTGTTGCATTCCTTGTTGCTCCATTTTTTTGTTGGCATTTTCGTTCTACAATGGGGAAAGTTGTTGGAATGTGCTCTCGTATGACTTTATCAATAAAATGCGAAATGAATTTGGCCGGCAGAAACTGGAAGCTCGTAGTTGGCAAAGCGTATGATGTTAATGACATGGAGGATTACTGATTTTAGGGCTGGGCAATTATTTAAAAATATTTTATATCTGTTTTATGAAGTTTTGATCCGCAGTTATTAGCAGTCGTAATGCTGTAGCAATTATTGGCTCGAGCAAAATGCAAAATTGTTGGACCAAATCTTTCTGATTGAGAGTTTTTTATCTGAGCTGATTGAGGCCTACTGACAGACATGTCTTGACATAACGGACCGAGGTTCGGTTCGATGAATAGACCACATCTTGTAGTTGAGTTGAAGAGATTTCGAGATAATCTGCGGATATATCCCTGATAACTGAAGTTCGCAGATACAATAAACGTAACAAATTTAACCTGGTTCAGGACATAGTAAATGTCCTTCAATTTCGAATGTTGTAGAAGTCTATCTACCGGCCCGGTGGTAGATGCGACAGCGGCGTCGGTCTTCACACGGCAGGACCGGGGTTCAAGTCTCATCTGGGCCGTTCCCCCATAGTGAGGACTGACTATCCAACTATGCGGTAACAATAAGTCTAGTAAGCCAAAAATGGCAGGCATGACCTTAGAGGTCGTTAGGCCAAGAAAGAAGAAGAAAAAGAAGTCTATCGCTTGCCGCGAAAGGTTTATATAGTGGCACGAGGAGCACTAGCACTTTATATAGATAGCACTAGTACCAATCATTAAAAGTACGGTCTATATTGTATGCCGTTGAGAACATCTCTCCGTACGAAGAACTGTATTTAGCAAAACTAAGGTGACCCAGTCAAGGAATGCATTAATGGTAGACTTCGCGACATTGTAGAGAAAATAAGTCCTCGAAAAATAACTAAAGCTACTGAGTTAAACCTAGGACTTAGGTCATGACTTGGGGTGCGCTAGTAAGCTTTAGTCAGCTGCTAGTGAGCTGTTGTCAACTGTTGGTACCTCACAGGTTGACCCTTCTACCTCACAGGTTCACTCTGTATTAGTTATAACAGATTTTAAGATGTTCTGCTTGTTTTTGTCTGGATCTAAAACCTCGAAGGTCTTCTGTCTTGGCCTCCATAATTGACATTTCTTGACTTCATTTTAACTGTAACTGGATGCTCAGATGCCACTAAAGCCTCTTCCATTTGATCGTCCTAGTGAAGTGAGATATCAACTACTGCATTTAACTACCTCGCAGGTTAACTCAGCTCATGAGCTCTACCGGTTTGTTAGATGTTAGTGATTATATTCTATTCTATGTAAGATATTCTGGCAAGTCCATTAGATCTCAATTCTTCCAATAGTCATTATCAGTTTTACTTCTAGGATCATAATTTCTTTGCTATTTTGTCTAATAGTAACATTTTTGACACCAAATTTTAATGTTTTAAACAGCAAGTGTATTCGTTTTTTCGAAAAACAGCAACAACGCATCTGCCCCCATCCCATATCCTTCGCATCGTTCTCCCTTCTTTCCAACGAGTCAGCTGAGGCGGAGCCAGGACAACTTATCGCCGAATTTCGGTGCGTTCACGCGGTTTCGCATGAGTAATGACCTCTCGGTGAACCTGCAAGCCGACCTGTCCGATTGGTGCGTGCTTGTTTTGTGTTTTTTCGTCTTTTTTTGTTGTTGCCTTGTTGGCACAATTTACCGCTTCTGACACGTCGCAATGTACTGGCGACGAATTTTCGCGTTGCATATGACAAGGGTGATGGAATAAAAAACAAAAAAATCGAAAAACTCGCCGCCCGATACACGCTCGATGAAGAGAGGACGTACACGGGGTGGTTTCGTTTTATTTAGCGAGTGCATCGTCTGAATTTCTGTTGTTTTCTTTTTTGCGTCCACTGCGCTGGACCAACAAACCCGAGGACTCCAACTCGGTCGCCCTGATCGTCGCAATCGACGCACCGGTGGTTTGCTCGCACAGGCGTGTTCGAACGTTTGGGGTCCAAATTATGTGTGAACAACAATGGCAGTCCGGTCGTGATTGGTCCAGGATGTGGTGAAGTTCCTTTTTGTTCGCCGTTTCATCTTTTCCCGGTGGGATGCGTGCCGTGCGCTCGGTAATATTGTTCCCTTTCGGGCTCCGGTTTTGTTTTCCGTTTTCTGCTGGTTTTCCTCCCGATTTTGCGAGTTTTTGCGGTAAACGATCGCAAAAAAATGGGGGAAAGTTGTGTCGTCCTGGTGAAAAGCTGGACCCTCCTGAGCAATACACAGCTTACTTGTTTAATGTCGTTAAGGCACAAGACAAATGTTGCCCGAAATTGCGAGCACACGGTAGCGAAGCAGGAACCAAGATTTTCCCTGTTAAGTAGGCCAACTCGATAGGACATTTTCGAGGCGCAAGGATGGTGGCGCATTTTGTGACAGCTACAAAGGCACCGGAGCAACCTGGGCGTGAGTGTGTACAGATTTTTTAGTGTATAATTGTATCGGACATAAGGGGGCACATTAATTAACGAGGTGCTTTTGATAGTGAGGTGCGCGTTGTGTGAAAAGCACACGGTAATAATTTTAGCCAAATTGCCAAGTTTCGTTCACAATTTCGTAAGAGCGTTTCGCGCTGCCATCAGAGCAAAATCTCCTTTCTCTTCATTATGCTTTCATGAGCGCGTTCCTTGCGTGTGTTGGAAGGAAGGAGCTAATAAAAATGATTTGTAATTAAAATCAACCGGAGCATCTTGACATCTGTTTTTTTTTTGTCTGTTTAAACGATATATTAAAACTCCAAACGCCAAGTGATGGGAGAAATAATTTGCTATAAATTAAGTGTTTTCCCTTTCGTCGTCGGTGCAGTCCGGAGCATAATTTCCGATCTTCTTGGGAGAGCCTAAAATTCCACCACCAAAACCAAAATCCCGACGACTCGTCCGCTCGTAAAGTGAGGTTAAAAATGTAAGCTTTTATAGAAGCAGTAATGTAGCGGATTTTATGAATTTTTAACAGATCGAGCATCGAGAGCATGCGCAGTGTGCAAATCGCATGCAAATGATGTCAATGCTGGACGAGAATCCTCCTGGTGGAAGGCCTGGTGAACCTGGTGCACTTGAGGCACTTGTGCACGAACTTTGTGTTTTTACCACGCTACACATTCCAACTTCGCCGGCCTGGTTCAAAGTTTTTAATGAAGTGTTATTTTACGAGACAACTAACCAGCTGTGAAACGAGCCGTGGTTCGGCTTCACGGAGATGGCTTTCTTAATTCCAACCGCTGCGTTTGCGATAAAGAACGGTACGGAATTGGACCTGCCAGTTTGGCCAGAGTGCGATTGGTTTGCGCTTTTATGGAGTTAATAATTATCCTGGGTCATACTACCAAGATCCCACACCGTGGATATCGCATCTTCGGAGGCTTTGCAAAAGATGACCTTCTGCCAACATCAACAAAAACAAGTCGGGTGAAATGGTTCGGCGCACTTAAGCGAAATCCCATATTTGAGACGGTTCTTGCTGGTTCACAACCGATCGAAGAAGTGCATTAAAGACAAAACACCGCAGCGGCACACTAGCGACTACTCTCGGTCGACCGTATGGTTGATTGAAAATGGCCATAAATGGATTAGCGTTTAATAATGCCCTAAAGTTGTGCAATGCAATATTCGTGGCACATTTTTCGTTCGCTCGTCAGCTATTGGGATCGGATGTGGTGCGAAAACTGTTTTTGGCAGCAGCAGTAGAAGCAACCGAAATTATGTTGACGATTCGATGCGATCGGCGGAAAACCGGTTTCCCGAAATTGTGCGACAAAATTCGCTGCAAGTCGAAATGTGAGCAGGAGGGAGCAACAAAAAAAAAGCGTGGAGATCGAATTTTATTGTGTATAAAGATATTAACATTTAAATATTGAATATGTACATATTAGCAAAAGTGGAGTAACACACTGGAGCACCAATGCACACACAAGAAAAGCAAAAAAAGTCCCCAGCAAACCAGTTGCTATAATCGGATCGTTTTTTTTTTATAGCGAGCTGCACAAAGTGCATTTGTTGTTTCTTGTTTTTCGTCGTGCTACCTACAATAGAGCGAAAACCTTCGTTTGATTATCGTAAAAGTGGCCATTTAACTGGAGTTTGTGCTTTTGTGCTAAATAGAGGACTTCACGGATACGCTCACCTTCTTCAGTTTATGGCTGTTGTTTTGAGGAGTTTTGGTAAAATTTATTGATTTTTTTTTTCTTGGCTAAGAACATCAAATTACTGAGGAGCTGACCGACAAGGACCTGTTTCAATTTATGTCGTTTAAAGCATTTGCAGTTTCGTATCCTTAACGAATTTTTTTTTATAGCAGAAGATAAAGTTTGGACGAGATTTGTAGTGAGTGTGCGAAAAAAAAAAACGAAGGTCCATTTATGATTTCATGCACATGCTTAGCGGCGTAATCTGTTCCGCGAGGAGAAGCGGCCGAGAAACGTTCGATCATCGTAAAAAGCGATGGATGCTGAACATCATCATCGCTTCTGTTACCTTTTATCGAGCCGGGAGATATATAAGCGGGACCCTGGTGCGGTTATGAACACGGATTTTTAATTTACTGTTCATTGCTGCAGTGTAAACTACCCGGTCGTGCACGAATATGGACACGGTTGGACGAAATGGCCGAAGGTTGAGAGTTAAAAGGTAAAAATCGAAGACGAACTTGCAACGAAAACACCAACAAAAATCAATCCCTTGAGTAACGCCGACCAATCCGAGGCACAGGTTTTTTGCATGCAACACCCGGATCCGTGTTGCGCGCTGATGCTGTCGGCTGTCAATTTGTGGGGAAAGTTGAAATAAGAATCCGGATCCCGGGGTCCCGGGAGCCAAAACGAAGAAGACACGCAGACACGTTTAAGGGTCCGCGATAGGACACCGATGGAGGACACCCTGTTGGAAAGGGCCGTGGCTCCACCTTTCTACAGGTTGTGTCAAGGATTTGTTGGATGTTTTGTGATGCCTGAGATGCAGCTCAGGAGGTTATCGGGTTGACTCGCTGTTTTTATTTTGGAGATTTTGGGTGTGTGTGTGTGTATCGGGAGACATTGAACATGCAGGTCGTGTCCGTTTTTTTTTGGTTGCTTATTTCTGTTGGTGAACTTCATGGGAGTCGCCCATTCGCCGAAAGTGCAGCAAAGAGAAAGTTGCATACTGTGGACGTAAAGGTATTGCCGTGCTGCTGGAGGTTGGAAGATGTGAAGAGCATATTTTAAAAATGGCTTTTACCATGGGAGATTTTATAAAGAGAGGACTGTTGGGCGATATATACATTTTTGGAACGATTTCTATAAATTATACAGCACACGTCTATTTTTGAAGATGGCCTATTATTGTTTAAGGTAAATTCCAAAGACTTCGGAGTCTCTACCAACTTTGAATACATTTGCCTACAAAGAAGGTTCAAGAAGAGGTCTAATAAATTCGTAAAACCTCTTGAACTAGTTATGCGAATTGGAAGACTTTGCAAGGATCTCTACAAAAACTATGGAGTTCGTTTGAATTTGAGAGAATTCTTTTATTGGTGAGCTATTATCCGGTAGAAACAGTAGTCTTTACCATCATTGAATATATCTGCCAACAAATTAACTAAAATACAACATGTATCAACATATCTCAGGAACTCTTGAATAATTTGAGAGCAAATAAGAAATTTTGGACGAACTAGTGCAAGTCTTAGTCCTAGTGCTGCTAAGCTATAAACTTTCTTAAATAAGAATCTTTACCAACTTTGAATACCTCAGCCAACTATACAATGTACCAAACCGATCTCTAACATCTAAAAACTTTTATGGAAGTATCTCTACAAATACTCGTCCATTTGCTATTGAGGTCCAGTATGATTGAGCTTTAAACTCACAGAATGTTCTTTTGTGGCTCTACATCTTCGAGAGCTCCAACCACGACCTGTCGTTTCTAGATAACTAGACTTTATTTTACTCGTATCAGTCCTGCGTGATACTGAGACGAGGTTTAATATCTTGTCATTCCTTGTGAAGACTGCTGTCAGCTGCTATCACCTCGGGCACCGGTTCGCTCAGAACGGCTATTCTGAACCATTGTTATACCTTTAGCCCAAGTAGACATTTTTGGTAGAATCCCTACAAAGTTTCTGTTAATTTTCAATACATCTACCTATACAGGAATGCGTCTCGGAAGTGACCCTACAGATCCTCGTCCAATCTCGATTGAGTTCCATGATTGTTAAGCTTTAACCTCACAGAAATAGGAGTCTCTACCAGCTTTGAATGTCTGTGCATACACACAAAAGGGGAATTCATTAACAACACGTCCCGAAAAAAAAATGCCGGTCACGACCGGTCACGACAGCTTTATCCCTTGTGAGATGCTCGCCACCAATATGCACATTCGCGTTCATCGAGAGCACAAGCCGTAAAGGCCATTTTCACCCGCCGAATCGCACCGGTCGAAGTTGGAGTTTTGGGTTCACTTGCTCGTTTGCTGATAAGAAATGCAAAATAAATCATTCGGGCCCCATGATTCCATGGCCCGGCCATACATACGGTTGGCATAAAACGCGCATATGCATATGTACGGCTGGAGCGGGCAAAGTCCTCCGGGAATGTCCTTCCAGCGCGAACAGAAAACGTGCTGCTTGGTTGGGGCTGTTTTTTGTTTGGCTCAGCTTATCAGCCCGTTGATATCAGAGCTTAATGAGGAAGGAATGTTTTGTTTGTTTGGTGTCGGTGCTCCAGTGCACCGGTTGTGTTGGGCCAGCGGCAGAGGTCATCACCAGACCTGGATGGTAGGAGATGCAGCTACAAGTGCACATTGGTTGGTTGGTGAACAATTTCACCCCAAACAGGTCGGCAAACCTGTTTAGAGGCGGGTGGAATGCACTGTTGTTGGTTGTATGAAATATTAGCAATAAAAAAGAACGCATTCTCCACCGAGGCATAATGTTTCGGGGTGTGATAAATTAGTATTGATACGGCAAACATTCCCGCGTGGCGTATTTTGATTTAGGTTTGCAGCAGCAGGTTTGCAAGCTGATAAACAAAGGCAGCTAATACCCGCAAAGCACAAACAGACACACAGAAGAGCAATAATTTATAAATACAAATGTAACCTCATTTTCGGTTGATGTCTTCGGTGACTTTAGTGAGGTGCGCGGTCCACCCGGGTGTGCAGTGTGAGATGGAAATTACCAAAAATTACAGCTCTCACTCACTGCTGGGTGTTAAAGTACATAAAACCGAACGATCTTTTGATGGGCGCCATTGCCTCGCTCGGTGTATATCAACTCGGCATCATCACGAATCCGGGCCTGTGTGCCTGATGATGATGATGATCACGTTTGTAATTAGTCCGGGCGAAGGTACTTAGAGCGCCTGGAACTTCATCCGATTTTGATTTCGGAGGGTTGGGCACGGATTTTGGGTCCTGCTGACCACTTACACAACGCGACGCGTCGGGAGTGCAACATAAATACATCAGCAGCCGGGGCTGAAGTGTCGATTGCAGTTTCGCATGTTCCGGAGCACCTATGTATGCGTATGTGATGTAATTTTTATCACATTTCAAGTGCCAAATCCGCCAGGGTGATCATTAAGTGCTCAGTCAGTCTCGGTGGCGGGAAAGAAAATATCATTTGCGTTTCGAAGGTTGAGGAGTGGAGTTTTGCCTGTTTTAACCATTTCTTCTCGGTCGGAAGTGCATCTTTAGGACGCGATGGCGAGGTGCGGGGAAACGGGGAGATGACTTTTCGTGCGGGAATCGTGGCGGCGCACACACAGCATTTCGGCGTTGCAGCAGTAAATTGCTTTATTTAGACATCGAAGCGTCGGAACGCAAGCCGTTTATTATCACTTCTTGCTTCGTTGCAGATGGGAAAATGTTAATTCGAATTTCTGATCGATGTATAATGACTGAAAATTACACCGGCTCCCTAGACCCTTCTTCTCCCCCTGCGAGCCGGTTGTTTCTAAACCCTCAACACACTCTACGCTAACCGTTTTCGCAGCGCAGCGACTTAAAGAAGTCGATTTTGTATGTCCGGGATGTGGACGGATACTGATCGAGAATTCGCACAGGAAAGCAGGGAACAAGCGAGACAGTAACAACACCACCATCATCAACTACGCAACACACACACACACTCACACACACACACATACATTCGAAGGGACAAACAAGAGGCAAGATTGTGTGTGTCGCCCGGTCGGCAACCGATCGGCAACACAATTCGCGCTTCATCACGGTTGAATGCCGTGCGAAAACAAAAAGGAGAAATTGAAAATAAATATCAAGTTTTATTAAGTTATTATATTTAAATAAAAGCGATCATGGTGAAAACAAGCATCAATGGGCGAGAGAGATAAACGCGCCCGTACCATCAGCCCCAAGATCATCATCATCGTTGAGAGCTTTGTAACGGTGTGTTCGAGCTTGTAGTTTGGGTGTAGCCATGTGTTTTTTTTTGTTGTTTTGGTTGTCCTCACTGTTACAAAGGTTTTTCCCTGTTTGCGAGGAAGCGTTTTTTGGAACGTAATTTTTGTCCAGCTTTCAAGAAGCAGAAGAAGAATGCTTGTTTCATAGCTCGTCTGGCGTTTCATAAATAATAATTTTATTAACCAGCGGTCCTTGAGCTCGGTGCTCCCTCTCGTTGGGCTGGGGGGGGTAGTATGTTACGCGGTCCGATTTCGGCGACGTCTCGTGATAATGCAGATAATTTGATATAAAAATTATGTTTAAACTGCATCTCCCTCGCTCCCGTACTCCCCAGTACTTCCCAGTCTCCAGGGCGCAGGAATTTCCTTCACTGCCCGCTGGCCTATCGATGCGAGCAAAGTATTCCGGCCGGCCAGTTTTTCGCTCGTTTAAATGTTAAAATATTGAGCGATAACATATTTCGGGCCTGGAAGGTACCCTTGTTAAGGATTGCTTGCTGTTTTTTTCTTACCTGTTGTCCAAAGACCGAAGCTGCAGAACATTGTGAAGCTCCGGGATGAAGGTGGAGAAAAATTGCCCATCCGAAATAATCAAGCCATGTCTTATGGGAATTTTAACATGTACTTAACCGTTCCTGCCAACTCGTCGCCCCCCGTGTCCCTCCGCACTCTCAGCTTTTGGGACTAAAATAAGTTTTAATTTCCAATACAACATTTTGCGTGCTCCTGTGGAACGTTGTAATCATTGTCCGAACATCGACCGATCGCGGTGGACCGATTTCCGATTTTGTGGAGCTGCGGCAGAGTTGTCGCCGTGTCGCCATTTGTGTGACCTTTTTTTTGTTGCTGTTGTTCGACGAACCTTCCTGCCGGTTCCTTCATCGTCTCTTGCCTCATCTTGTTAAGGTGGCGTCGTTTGGCAAGTAAACAATGTTCCAACCGACAACGAGGTCGGTTTCGAGAGTCGTTAAGCTTTCCCGGGGACCTTAAAAAGGCCGCTCCAATCGTCGCAAACATCGAGGAATCGAGTGCGAGTATCGGCCGAAAAATCTCAGAACACCCGGTGTCGCGCTTCACAGACTTCTCAAATTCCCCGGTCTCCGGCGCGAGTCCGGGTAAAGACATTAAAATCGGGTAAGATCGACGAAATCGATTTACATACGCGGGAGACTCCGAGGTTGACCGATTATCGTCGAACGGGTGTAATGTTGTTCCGGCCGCGGTATGTCCCTGGGAACTCAATGTTTCTCTCCCGGTTAGATCAATGTCGGCGATAGTGATTGCAAGCGAAGAAAGTCACAGGGAAAAAGCAATTCTAATTGGAAAGCGAGTTAAGCAATTAATTTCGAGGATCCACAACCACGTAATGTGAATAGTTTGGGAAAAGAATCAGTTAGGGTTTCGAGTAGGACTCTTCGAATTCTTTTAGTTTTCGAGGGAGATCGTTTATGATAATTTTCCTCGAAGATTCTGGACTCACGCACTACTCCGACACAGTTAATAAAGACCTCATAAAGCTAAATTTTGTTGTACAAAGCTGACGTTGAAAAATGAAATAATTGCTTGATTTGTGTGAAATTAATGTGGTTGCGATAAATCACCTCTCTCTCTCTCTCGCTCTCTCGCTCTTTTGTGGCCCGTGTGTAAGTCTTTCGAAAGTGCGTATGATGCCAAATCGGTGGTGCGTCGATTTTGGAGGTTAGACAAGGGTTTTTGCGCGGCACGTTCGGTTTGATCTTTGGGCCATCCCCCGATCGGCGATCCGAAGATCTTCATCAGCAACGATAGGGTGGAGAGAGAGAGCTTGGAGTCTGGCAATCAATCTTACTCTTTGTCGCATTCTTGAAATATTTCAATCGGCCGCACTCGTCCCGGGTATCGTGTCCTGGCAGCGGTGCATCCGAGAAAGGGTGCACACACACACACACACAGATGCTGTGGCGTACATAAATTTCAATTTTTTCCCGATGATCGTCAATCATCTCCTGGGCGTCCGGATACTTCCACGAAATTCCGCACCACGGTCACGAGATTTCAGGTCGCTCGGGCCCCGAGAGTCAAGCGCCCGAATGGTGTGCAAACAAAATCTGAGGAAGACATCATGTTTGAAAAATGAATTTATGGCGAACCTGATAACACTTCGCACATCGTATATTCACACTTTGGAGGGTTCGCGGGTCGATCAAACCTCTCGCAGCTTTGGCAGTACACACCGAGAGGCATCGCACTGACCATAGGGCGGCAGCAGAGCAGTTAGAACTGCAGTCAGGTGCCCGTGCATGGACAATGGCTTAATCGTGATTACAGCAAGTGGAACCTCGTGGAGTGGACTCTTCGCGAGCAATGGAGATCGATTTTCTGCTTTGTTTTATGTGTGTATGTGTGTCTGTATGTTTGGGGTGGTTTTTTGCAGCGAAGGAAATTGTTGGGTAATAAATCATTGCATTTCCGCCTTCGTTTCGAGCTTTCGGGGTGTTTGGGGCGTGTAATGCGAGAGTTTGACAGAGCAAACACAAGGAGGAGTAGAAGAAGTTGAAGTGCTCGATCCTCCAGGTCTCGCAAGTCCGGCTAATATTACACAGAACTTGAGGCAGCTGGATTTTAAGCAATAGATTTGTGGTCCTCTGCTTGTGGTGCGATAATTAAGACAATCGTTTGCTGTTTTACATTTGCCAACGTACGCGAAAAGTTCCATAACGTGCTGCCTAATTAAACACACAACAACACCAAAGCCTTACCAATGTCCTCTAAGATAAAGCGACTTGGAGCCGTCGTTCGCTTCCTCTTACAATCGCATGGACACCACAGCCACACCGGGCTGCTTGATAATTAAAGAAACACTCATGCCGCACATGCGAATGCCTCCGTTTCCTCGATCTCGAGCGCCACCTCGCGATTGACTCGAGTCGTTCATTTATTTCACACCATTCGAAGTCAATCGATCGACCATGTCGCGTTAGTGTAGCCGATCGGTTGGACCTCGGCGGTTAAGAGGCGATCGAGCGTAATGAGTTCCTGGTTTCGGGGGTGATTGAGTGGTAGCGGTGGCGGGCTCGAATTAGGCTAGCTACGGTCCGTACGACGGTGGCAACAGCAACAGCAACAGCAACCACAACTTCCCTGCTGACTCGACGACGCCCCGGAGACAATTTACAATCTTTAGGTTTCGATCGGAATAAAGAATCAATTGGCGGTTTATTATGAGGTGGTGGTTTATCTGCCATTTGCTGTCTCTTTTTGGTGCCTTGCAAACGGTGCGGCAAACAGTAGCCGGTTCCGCCTGACAGGATAGTGGCCCGAGAGATCGAACGCGAAGGACCGGAGAATTAATGGTCGGCACGGGAAACAGGTAAACGGAAGGACGGCCGATTCCGTCTTATCGCACCGATCGAATCACACAATCGCAAAAGGACAAAGCGATCCACTTTGCCCGTTTTGTGATCGCTTCTCGCTCGTTCACGAAGCACCTCGCCACGAAACAGTACAGGTGATTTAAATGAGCGACAACGAAACGAACGCTGCCGCTTAAAAAAGAGCCGAAATCGCTTCAAAATCGTCTTACCGTGCGCGAACTCGCAGGCAAGGTAGAGCAAGGGAAACAAGGGCCCGATTTCTCAGCAGACAGCAGGAAGAAATAAATTATCAGCATCATAAAAGATCAATCATGTTAATTTTGTAGCAAAAAGGAAGATTGTGCTTCCACCGCGACAGTGCAGAGTCTCGTCCGGTTTGATCCTGCGAAGCATTTTGAACCGTGAACCGCGATCGTCGACGTAAGATGGACGAGCATTAAAGTGACAGCCGAGTGTTCAATCCATTTTTCGATTTGGCGAAGTAGCGTTTCATTGGATTTCGTTACTTTTAAAGACACGAACCACAAAAAAAAACGACTCTTCCCTGCTTTGCACTTGATAGGATTTGTGCCGAACGTGTGTTTTCTTGTTCTTCGCTTTCTCCACGTCTCTTCGTTGACTGAGTTTCGGGCGTTTTATTTGAAAAGTACCGCGCTGACACTTGTTTCACGTTCCGCTAATCTTCGGCCGGATCCGTTGCAATCACACGCAGAAGCACATTTGCTCGGGAAAAGGAAATAAACTTCCCAAACTTGCCTTCTTCATTATCCGTTCGCATTCACCGCGAAACATTGGTCCAGAGAAACTCTGGAGTAGGGCATCGTTTGGGGGAACGAATGGAAAAATAAATATTTGCCTTTGTGCAAGGCTGTGTGCCAAGCTCGGTAGGAGTTCCCCGAAGCCACAGGACACAGACACTGGGAGGGAAAGGCGCCTTAAAGACACGTCCGGGCAGCTTCAGAGACTTCACTGATGGCAGGCGATTTTTCTGCGCCCATTTTCGAGAGTTGCACGCATCGCGAGAATTTGTGAGCTGGTGAGAAACGGGGCATCAATGTGTAATCCTCATCATCGGCCGGGTATATATTGTGTGTTATTGCTTTGCGGGTAAGTTCTCGCTCGTTTCGCTTGCTTTATGAGAGGGTGCAGCAGCTGTTAAGGGTGATTTCTTTTGTCAGGTTGAGTGAGCTAATTCACTGGCGATTATCGTCAGCGGTGTGCAAGCCCTGCTGCTCACTCAAGGCTTTGGCCGTCGTTAGCCGATCATCCACACAAAAGAATCATCTTTTTTTTTGTTGCCCAAAACGGGAGCTTCTGGGCTAACGTTCTCCTTCGCACCATCGAGCGCTTTTTCTTTAGCTACCCCGGTATGTTATTATATGCACCCGGATCGTGTCATTATGATCGTCGCTTTGCCTTTTTTTTTGCGTACTGCGTGTCTCCAGTAGAATCTACATCTTTATTAACTCATCAATAAAGTGGGGCCAGCTGTGGCGTCTGACAGCGGACCGGAGATTTACTCGTGACGAGTGTTCACTCCTCAAACCAGAGCACCCCCGAATGTGTTCAAATCAAATCAAATTGAGCGTCGCATAGGTAGGGAGGACCATTGGAGGAGAAGGAGGCGAGAGCGCCAGGGCGAAGAGATTTTTCGATAATTAGCTCGATGATCGATTGTTCGCGTTTGTCACGGAGAAAACCGCTGGCTCATCGGGGAAATGAGTTTTGATTGAAATTAGTACATGATTTATTGGTCCAATCGCCCAGGCGGACTGGAAAACACGGCAGAAACCCTGCCCACGGGGGGTCTCTCCCGGCACAACAACGCGTCCCGTCACGTTGCTTTATTGCCGATCGATTTGTTGCTATTCATCGCTCTACGTACCTGCATTATTACACCGCGATAATGATCTTGTTCGCATAGTTTTAATCGTTTCATCGTTGCTTTGGCAAAGCGTTTGGCTTTGGGTGGGTTTGAAGTTCACCTTTTCCCGCAAACCAGCGAATGAACGACTCTATAGCGTCATACCTTGGCTCGGTATGACATTTGCTTCCGAGGGTGTGGACGAAAACCCCCCGAGGGAGAAGCAAGGGTGGATCCAGACGACGACGACGTTGGCATTGTTTTTGAACTTCCTGCATTCTAGGGTTCTAGGTTCGGCTAGGTACTTCCTTTCGCGCACACAATAGCGCGACAGCGATTAGACATCAATTTCGCAAATCAATTTCGTCCTCCAGCTGCTCGAGCTCGAATATTCAATGGAGAAGAAAGAAAAAGCAGATTAGCTCGTGCGGTCGCTAAACCAACAAACACACCATTGGCTGCGTGTGCGACGCTGGAGGCCACAGTGCGACACGATTGACTTACAAGGCTTTCCGCCATTTCGCCATTTTTTGCTGGTTGGAGAGTTCTCACGGAATGGTTCTGTTTTGCTGGGACGCGGTGCACTTACAGCCCGTGAGGCATGTCACCAGGGCATGAGAACATCTTCATCGTGATTTGTATCATGTTCGTTCGCTAAACGGGTTCAGATTGATAGGGAACGGGGATGAACTGTACGCGGGACACTTTGCCAATATGCGGAACTAAACTCATCATCAGGTCTTTATTTTATGAACAAAACGAGGGCACGTACAGAATAGAATCGATAAGGTATGATTCTACGATACAATTTGGTTTGTGTATTGGTGCGTTGGAGGAGGTCCAAAAGACCGCGGATATTATCTCCAAAACTATTTATACGAATCTCCAAGAAATGTGGAATTTTTTTTCTTACTCTTACGTTTAGTTTTCTAACTCAAATCATCCTAATCATGGGTGGATTTATTCGAAAACTAATAATTGTTGACGTATCAATACGAATTATATTCTGTGTTTCTGGCAGCACTGCCATCGACAGTAGTTTGACGTTTACCAAGGGACTACAACAAAATGTCAAAGTAAGGTCAGCCGGCGACCAGGACGCGCGTGTTTACTCGAACTTTCACTCCAATACGCTTAAGTTTTACAAAGTATACTATCTAATTTGTGTCGTGTAATTGTGTTTAGAATGTTCGTCCTCAAAAGCAGGGAAAAGCTTCGTATCGCGTGTGTGAAAGATTCATCTCTATTGAGCACGTACCAATTCTAGTTTTGTGATCTCTTTGGCTCCAGATACTTTTCAATCGTTTAGTGACCTTTACCAGATCTCTGTGCCTCGTGTCGAAAGTACAATTAAAATCACCCTCTTCTTGTTTGCATCTCGGCCCAAGTAAATATCATTTGCCGTATTTGCATTTCGTTTGCCTTCAGCACAACAATAACGCTGCATTTGTTTTTGGCTATGGTTGTTGCTGTTTTGTTTTGGCCTGTTGCTGGAAGACAAATTAATCTTCGTGATTTATTGACTGATAATGCCCACCCAAAAGCAATCGGTGTGTGTGTGTGTGGGGGGATGCGTGTGGTTCGGTCTGCGTTTTGTGCTTCATTCCGACAAAGATAAGCATACGGCGCGTCGTTAATAACACGTCTTTGGTGCGACGTA
>KZ062720.1:0-20570 GCA_002091835.1 Anopheles maculatus
AAAAAAAAAAAAAAAAAATATATATAAATATTACATCTCATGAGCCAGTACAATGTGAGTGTTCCGAACGTAAAGATTACACCATTTACCATACCACAACATCGTTGCCCTTGGGAATAAAGCACAGCGTACCGGCAGCTTGAATGTTGCTTTCCCGATGTATTACGCATGCTGCTTTTATGTGAAATCAACCGCGAACTCCCGTATAAATCTTGCACCACAATTCTTCAACTACACGAGCGCAAGACAGAAAGGGAGAGAAAAAAGGATGACGACTGGTTTGAAAGGAGTTGCCACAACCCATTCACCATGAATTCAGCAAATATCTTCCATTACGACCGTGCCGGCCAAACTTCACTATGTTGATCTAAATTTATGTTGATCCCGTTTTGAGTAAAACGAGTAAAAGCGCTCCCATTCAATCGTGCCGGCAGGAACGAAGCTTCTATCCCACTGCTGTGGTACCGAGTGAAATATCGATGGAAAAGTGCACATAAATTCGTAACTGCTAAGCACCGTAATCCAACCAGGAAGCAGATTTAGGACGAGGGATTACGACTCAATCCTGTAACAGTTTTGTGCGCAAAATGCAAAACGCTTTTCTAAATGCTCGCACGGAAGAACGGCGAAGGGACCAGAACAGCTGCCAGAGGAAATGGGGCAGGACACGGTACGGCCACGTGTGCAGAAACTACTTCGAAACAAGTACTTACGATATAATCGATCGGGAAGAAACAAGTACAAGTTGTTTTGGGTTTGCCGATGTTGAGGCTGCCCAGGTGTGATGGTAATCTGCTTTGCTAACCATAAATCGAAGTGTTGCTGCAATATTGCTGTAAGTGCAATACAGTGGTATTGGGAGTGCAAAGTTTGAGTATAAATTATGGTAAACACTTTACGTACCAAGCTGTATCAAGGCGTGATGTGAATTTGGTACCACTAAACCTTCTGCTTGTTTACCTACTTTAAAAGGCAGATATTACTGTCCCAAGTTTAGCATGATCAATCTAGTTTGTTCGCTTAACACATTTGTATGATATCCATTTGCAAAGGACAGTGCAATCATCAGCATTTCTTCGATCGGGGTTTCTTTCAAGCGGATCAACAAGCGACCTTCACTTCAACAGACGTGAACGAATTGAATTTAGCTTCAAAAATCTATCCATCCCGATAGCTTTCTGTCACAGATCTGGTAGATCTGGTGCAAAAACCAACTCCCCCAAACTCCTAAGCACATCACAAACTATCACACTTCGGGTGCAGCTGTGAGTGTGAGTCCCGTCCGTGTGCCCAACGAAGAAATCTCCATGAAGCATCGGGACATAATATTATTAAATCTACTTGAATCCAATAATCCAAATCAAATTATCGTCACGATTCAGCATTTATCCATCCGCGCAAGTGGCACCAGGGGAGAACAGCATACACACACACCGTCACCAAGAAAAAACGACCGAAAAGATGCAGCCATTGCATTCGGTGGAAATTATTCAATTTTTCTCCGCCACCCGACGTGCCTCGGTCTGCTTTTATGAGGCATGGCGAGCTGTTCGGCAAGTAAGCTATGTCGGAAACGCGACTGAAGCGAGAAGGTTTGGTTTTTTCTTTATTATCGTGTTCGGGGTTTTTCTTTCGTATCGTAAAACCGGCCAGCCACACGGGGCTCGTTCGTTCGTTGTGTGAGAATGTGTGCCGGATGCCAATGAAACGGAAGTGTCCGATTTATGACAAGATTGTGTTCTTTGGACGTGCGCCACCGACTGATTCGTTTGACTCACACAATCATCGTATTAGATCCATTTTTGTCACCAAACCCTTGCTATGCGCCAGCCGAAGGGAAGGAAGCATTGGCAGAGAACAAAAAACTACAATCCTTCCCCGAAATGGGGAAATAATCCACCCGAACCACCCATCGAGCACGCCACTATTTTCCACTTCGAATCATGCACAGCATACCATTCGCTTGCGTCAGACATTGCTAGAGTGTGTCCATTCCTTTTTCAGGGGCCCCAGTTTTGGTCGGCGAACGAATTTCGATTTTTCCACACGGAAAAGTGCTACGTTTGAAGCGGATAGCGTCCAGCTGCACAAACTCGTGAAAGCGCATTTTAATCGGATAAATGTTCATACGACACGATGAACAGTGCGATGATTTGGGAGCAGAGTAGGAGCCACCGAATTGCACCGGGCACCGATGTACGATTTTGATGAATACCAAATTAGACACTTTCGATCTGCACACCAACCAAGTCACCGAACGACGACATTGCTCTTGCGAAAAGCGTGAAAAGGCAACGGTTAGCTTCGCGGAAAAAAAGATACACCGCGTAAGAAGATGAACCGTTCGTATCTCGTTCTTCCCTCTAAATGCTTGGCTTTTCATTCTCTCCATCGAAAGCTCTTATTGACAGTCGTTTGTTTTAGTGCAATATTCTTACGCCCGCGAACGAAGCGTTTCGTTGTGTGCCCGAAATAATTTGATTCCTGTTTCGTCCGGCGGTTATTTAGCGTTTCGCTTTATGCTGTCATTCACGGGGCGAGCAGTGTGGCTGGTGTGGTACTTCGGGCTGTTCCATTTCCATCCCATTTTCAGTGCCATTTTCTAGCCCCCCGAATAAGACTTTTGGCGATGTCAATTTTGCTCAATTATACTTTGTTGAGCAAGGACAAAAAAGGGAAAACCAAACCAAAGGCGGCTACCGAACGATGTGTCGAGGAAACGTGGTTGCTGTGGCCGTTTCGGGAAAAGCGTACAGTGCCATGTAATTGGTCGTTCAGCGCTCAAACAAACAATAACCTCTGTCTGTGTTTTCTACGCTTTCCACATTACTGTAAGCGCCTTGCCAGGAAAACCCCACGTAGGCGATAATCTTTCTCGGTGCGGAAACATTCTCGCATTGCATTCGGAACAGTGTGCGGTCGCAGCACAAAGCTGCTCGTTAATGTGACGGTGTCTCTGTTTCCGATCTGCGACCCCCGCCCCGAGGACATTGCCTTTGCATCTTTTTTCGGCGGGGCTTGTTGTGGTTGAAATGTGGTTAAAAGTAACGATGACAATTACGCAAATTAAATTATATCTTTCTTTCCCTTATGTCGTGTTGTCACTCTTCATTGCAGCCAAACATGTGGTAACGCAAAAGATTAAATTTTGTGTAGCGAAATTTGAAGTTTAAACGTTCAAAAAATGACGTATTTCATACGTTTTTTATTGCTTTGCAAACATTTTTATGTCTTCATTTCTTGTATTAAATGTTCTGCGAAAAGTTTATAAAAGTGATAACACAATTAAACACAACGCTTATCCAGTTAATCCCGTGCAGCAACGATGTGTTTGCAGAGCTGGCGCGATGCTGTTTCATGCTGCATGTTTAGTGCACCTTCGCACCACACATACATGCATCTCATCTAATCTCATTGCCTGTCCGGATGCGAACGGTACTTTATTCCCCGTTTAGTACCTCGTTAGACAAATCCGCCCTGTGTCTGACAGCTGGCTCGAAGCACTATGGGACGGAAAAATCGACCTTCTGGTAACGATGTGACACTGGCCAATGCAAACTACTACAAAACGACCCACAACGCCGGACTTGCAGCCTTCCGGTATGTTGTCTACAGATATGAAAATCATGAAATCTGTCCCACACTGCACTGCACTAAACCTCCCTCCCTCCATCTCTCTCTCACACACATTTTTCCAGAACCGTTGCACAAAATAAGTTGTTCCTCGGTTTCTGTGCGTCTTTTTTTCCTTGTGTGTGCTCAACATCCGACCATTTCTGGTACGGTCGTTCTTGGGAAAGAGAAAATAATCTACACCGTCTGACTGGCTAAGTGGCTCGGACACAGGGAAAACTCTTCATTCCGGCGAGCTGGCCGTACCCGGAAAATGCACAAACTTTGGTCAAATCACAACAGCGTTAATGCGCTTTCGGAAACTATTAAATTATGCACAGAAGCTCTTGCGGGCACTGTACTACGGGGCGTTAGCGTTGGCTGTGTAAGCATCGTGTCCTACGCATCTGTAACCAGACGTTGAGGTTATGCACCCAAGATAAAGTGGCGTTCGGCCGGCCTATGTCTTCGCTGTGGTGTGTTTGGTCTTTGGCGAACGCGTAAAGAAGCTCGCCCGAATGAACGCACTTACGGAAGGAAGTAATTTCCGGAATATTAACACCTTTCCTTTCGTCTTTTAATTAAGCCTCCGAGAGAGAGTGAGTGAGTGAGCGAGAACGATGGATTCAGTAGGGCGAATGCAGAAGCAGAAGATAATATGGATGCTACAATTACTGCTCCGAGCGATGGGAATCGTGAATATCGTGAAAATGTTATAATAATCGCGTTAAAAGCTTATGCAAATGTGGTACTGCATTTTACGGGGGTCAGACTGGTAGTACTCTTATTAGAGTTTTTGCATTTGTGTAAGATTGTCCGCAGTATTATGAAGACTTTGGGGGATTTTAGAGAATGTTATTTACTTAACGTAAATCATTACGAAGAAATCAACCTGCATATTATGAGTCTGAAGATGAAATGCACGATTTCCAGTGCTTTTTATTTATTATTGAAAGTCATCCAAATCTGAACATTTTCCAAAATGGTGAAAATATCTTTTACATCTATTCAGCACAATCTAGATGTAATATCTTCACAACAATCGTTAAGATATCAAACGACTAACTCTTGGATCGTTTCGAAACACTTGACAATTTCTAAAGTAAAAATTGGCTGTGTGTCTGACGCTTAAATGCAAACGTTGGAATCTAACAAATTTGTAGCTAATTTTCTGAACGTCAACAATACAATTATGCAACTAAAAAATATTTAAAACTCAATGGTTGGAAGGTTGGTTTTGTCATAAGATCTTTGATGTTGTATATTGCTTTTCCTTGTTCCATGGCTTTGTGGAAATTTACTGTGACCCGCAATTGCATCAGAACGTATAAACTTTGCTCAACTTTGTATATCATAAGTAATTGCAAAAACATCTGTAACAGAAAATGGCGTTTTCTATTAAAGCTATTTTAGCTATTATTTATGACATACATAGTTGAATGTCTGCAAACAAAGGAATCGATGCTAAAAAACCAGTCGCCCATTAACGCCAAGGATATAAGCCCATTAAAGATATGCTTGCACCACACTCCCAAGTACAATACAAACATGCTGTAACGCTAGGGGCAAACGCTAGGCACCGTTTTCTGTAGAATTATGGTGAACGCTTCGTCGGTAAGCTGGCACACCAAAAACCAACATACACACACTCACACAATAAAAAAAACCCAAACCCTAGCGTAGCTTAGCGCCTGCAGAACAGCATTTATCTCAATTAGTACTATCTTGTCAACAGCTGGTTCACTGCTCGCCGTTCGGTGGGGAAGTGTGCCGTGCCGGGATAATCCGAAGCTGCTTGGCAAAAAGCTCAAGTGGGAAACGTTCGCTACAAAACGCACACACACACACACACCGGCTCAGTGCCGCAACATCATTCCCCGCTTTGGGTAGGTTTTTCGATTGAGGCTCGCGATTTCCGTACACGGCCGTGCTGTTTATTGCCAAATAATTGTTGCTTGCCGTACTTTTTCCGGACCCCGAGCGGCTTTGTTCAAGATGTTACTTTAAATTGCTGTTTGCGTGTCTTGCTGACAAGCGAGCTAGCAAAAACCGCTTCGTTCGAGCATTCCACGACGCCTTTCGAATACCGGATGGAGCGAGCAGGGACCGGTGTAGGTGATTTGCAAATCCAAACACTAGGCAGCAATGTCTCAAGAACAGAACCACACGATGGAAAGCTGCTAGACGAAGGAACCGTGTGTGTGTGTTTGTGTGTGTGGTTTATTGTAGCGACAAATGACGAACCGTACAGCAACGGTAAGCAATGACAAACAAAACATAACCGAAAACATGCTGTTTGGGCTGTACGTGAGTCGAGGGAAATTGTGGCGCTTGCATGCGACATCCGTGCCGTAGCGAACCTTCCCAAAACCAAGGTGCGACCAACTCATGTCGCTCGGCAACACTTGGCCGTGTGTGGAAAGTCTTGTACCGGAATTTCGTACTTTAACCGCAAATGTAACGCAAAGGTAGGATAGCGAATGGCGAGCGTGTGTTTCGAAATTTGCTCAATCTTCAGTTGCTGTTTTTCTTACTTTCGATTTGCAACCCACCGGAAGCGGTTCTTCGAATGGTTGTGGTTTTGTTCGCATTTCTTTTGCTAAAGAGAGTTAAATCGCACAGTTTCACGTGATTGAGCAATCCAACTCAAGAATCAGTGCAGTACTGACAAATTGAAAACAGGTGGCACATTTGCTGATTCTTCAACAGAATTCAATTTATATTCGCCCTTCGTCATTCGTTGTACTGGAGATTCAGAAAGGTTTTGTGAACAGGGCAGTTGTTCCGAAAGGGGCTTTTTTTCTCCGAGAAAAGCTTTGCATCATTCGTACCATCAGAGTGTAAAAATTTATAAGACATCGTATCGCCTAAAGCATTGCAAATAGAGTTTTCATGTTGCATTTTGAGTGCAAAAGTAATAACTTTTTTTTTCAGAAATCATAGGATCACAAAAACATTTTCATGACAGAGAAATTGGTCAACAAGGGTTTTCAAATGTGTTTTTTTTTTGTCAAATATTCATCTCAATCCCCTTACTTCTAATTCAGCTAATTCGAGAAATCATAAAAAAGAAATGTTTTGGAAAAATTTAAGAAGGCTCATACCAACTAAAGTTAGATCAAATCAAAAATGTATTTATGACATACATAGTTGAATGTCTGCAAACAAAGGAATCGATGCTAAAAAACCAGTCGCCCATTAACGCCAAGGATATAAGCCCATTAAAGATATGCTTGCACCACACTCCCAAGTACAATACAAACATGCTGTAACGCTAGGGGCAAACGCTAGGCACCGTTTTCTGTAGAATTATGGTGAACGCTTCGTCGGTAAGCTGGCACACCAAAAACCAACATACACACACTCACACAATAAAAAAAACCCAAACCCTAGCGTAGCTTAGTAGAATTATGGTGAACGCTTCGTCGGTAAGCTGGCACACCAAAAACCAACATACACACACTCACACAATAAAAAAAACCCAAACCCTAGCGTAGCTTAGCGCCTGCAGAACAGCATTTATCTCAATTAGTACTATCTTGTCAACAGCTGGTTCACTGCTCGCCGTTCGGTGGGGAAGTGTGCCGTGCCGGGATAATCCGAAGCTGCTTGGCAAAAAGCTCAAGTGGGAAACGTTCGCTACAAAACGCACACACACACACACACCGGCTCAGTGCCGCAACATCATTCCCCGCTTTGGGTAGGTTTTTCGATTGAGGCTCGCGATTTCCGTACACGGCCGTGCTGTTTATTGCCAAATAATTGTTGCTTGCCGTACTTTTTCCGGACCCCGAGCGGCTTTGTTCAAGATGTTACTTTAAATTGCTGTTTGCGTGTCTTGCTGACAAGCGAGCTAGCAAAAACCGCTTCGTTCGAGCATTCCACGACGCCTTTCGAATACCGGATGGAGCGAGCAGGGACCGGTGTAGGTGATTTGCAAATCCAAACACTAGGCAGCAATGTCTCAAGAACAGAACCACACGATGGAAAGCTGCTAGACGAAGGAACCGTGTGTGTGTGTTTGTGTGTGTGGTTTATTGTAGCGACAAATGACGAACCGTACAGCAACGGTAAGCAATGACAAACAAAACATAACCGAAAACATGCTGTTTGGGCTGTACGTGAGTCGAGGGAAATTGTGGCGCTTGCATGCGACATCCGTGCCGTAGCGAACCTTCCCAAAACCAAGGTGCGACCAACTCATGTCGCTCGGCAACACTTGGCCGTGTGTGGAAAGTCTTGTACCGGAATTTCGTACTTTAACCGCAAATGTAACGCAAAGGTAGGATAGCGAATGGCGAGCGTGTGTTTCGAAATTTGCTCAATCTTCAGTTGCTGTTTTTCTTACTTTCGATTTACAACCCACCGGAAGCGGTTCTTCGAATGGTTGTGGTTTTGTTTGCATTTCTTTTGCTAAAGAGAGTTAAACCGCACAGTTTCACGTGATTGAGCAATCCAACTCAAGAATCAGTGCAGTACTGACAAATTGAAAACAGGTGGCACATTTGCTGATTCTTCAACAGAATTCAATTTATATTCGCCCTTCGTCATTCGTTGTACTGGAGATTCAGAAAGGTTTTGTGAACAGGACAGTTGTTCCGAAAGGGGTTTTTTTTTCTCCGAGAAAAGCTTTGAATCTTTCGTACCATCAGAGTGTAAAATTTTATAAGACATCGTATCGCCTAAAGCATTTCAAATAGAGTTTTCATGTTGCATTTTGAGTGCAAAAGTAATAACTTTTTTTTTTCAGAAATCATAGAATCACAAAAACATTTTTATGACAGAGAAATTGGTCAACAAGGGTTTTCAAATGTGTTTTTTTTTTGTTGGTCAAATATTCATCTCAATCCTCTTACTTGTAGTTCAGCTACTTCGAGGAATCATAAAAAAGAAATGTTTTGGAAAAATTTAAGAAGGCTCATACCAACTAAAGTTAGATCAAATCAAAAATGAGGAAATAAATGAGTGCTGAAGTTGCTGAACCAAACGCAAAGTTTATTAACTAAATAATGTTATATATATATACCGACACATGTTACAATAATAATCTGACGATTTTCTTAATTATAAATTTATGATATATTCAGTACATTTTCTCATTGAAACCAGCAAACTACAGCACACATTTTCGCGAAAATATTTATTATAGTTTTTGGGATTTCAAACAGTACAATTCTGTGTATTAAATACTCTTAAAGTAGCTGAAAAAATTATGACAACATTTTGTTTTATAATTCTTTGACTTAGTTTGTTGTTCAGGTAATGTTAAAATATAATACAATGTCATACGTTGGCCAAAATAAAATGATAAATTAAATGTGACATAAATTTCAATTAAAGAATAACCGCAACGAGAGTAGCAATCGTTAGCACTGCGTCGTTCGGTTTGTTCCGATAGTTTGCTACCTGCTACGGATGCAACTAATGCCACCCGTGTGCTCTTGAAATCCACCTAAAGTTCTGTCTTTGCTTTCCTTCACATACACACACACACACACTCATATTTTCTTCACTTTTCTCCCATTGAATCTATCTCTCTTCTTCGTCCGGTCCCATTACAGTACTCGCTGCTTCAAACAGTCGTGGAAGCATGCCAAAAGAAGCGCCACTGCAAGTTTCTCGCATCGCCGAAAACCTTCGGCGGCGATCCGTGCCCGGGCCAGCGGAAGTTCGTCGAGGTAGCCTACAAGTGCCGACCGTGTAAGTACACCTATTTTGCGCCATCGTTTGCTCAATAAATTTCACACACGATAAAATCTGCAGAAGCGAGCACCCGGGCGGACGGAAAGCTGGCAGGGCGGCACGATTTAGGTCAAAGCGTGAACTCCCCGGGCTGCATCTTGCCACTGTTACAAACCGCTACAGCACAAAGGAACTGATCAGATTTATGCTGACCAACACACTAAAAACGTTGCTGCGCTGTCACCAGCTCATATGTCGTGTGCCTTTGCTTCGCTGAACCTGCCACCATTAATCGTTTTAGCCGTCGTCCATCTTGACCGACCGGACTGTGGACCGTTCGGTGACGGCCAAGAGGCTCTTATCAGTGCTGTCATCAAGTCGGGCTCATAAATATCTACCGGCTGAATGGGCGAGCATTATGGTGGTCCGGTTGGTCAGCAGCCAGCTGATGCAAAATTCATGCAAACGCCTGTCACCACCAAGGGCAAGGCGTGGTCCATTAAGAATTTAAATAATTACACCTTTACCACCGGCCGCTGTAAGGTCCAGAATGGGAGTCAATATTAAACTCACCGGTGACCGCAAATATGTATAGAGCTTTGTGTAACCGAAATAGCATTATTATCATCTGTATGTACCAACGGATGGAAAATGAACTTTATCGCTTAGGGTGGTTGAATAAATCACCACGCAAAGATAAATGTTAACCTTCGGCCAGAAACGCAAACTTTAAGAAACTATCTCATACCGTGCGATGAATAGCGGTGAGAAATTTAAATAGATAATGGTAGAAATGATGTTACAGCATTAGCTTAGATTCGCATAAGCACTAACTAAATATTTAAATTATCCTTTTTTATTGTTCTGCACAACGCGTAAGCGTATCCCTTTGGCACAATGAAAACCCATCTCGCCAGCATTCTGACGAATCAATTAATGGAATTCTTTGTACAATGGCGCATCGTACTGCAAAATGCTCGCTGCCTAATTAGTAGTGCTCTGCGGTCCAAACACACGAGCCCCATTGTACCAACCAGCCTTTTCGTTCGTACTTTTTCACATTTCCACGCTAACCACATCCTCACGTGTTCAATTACAGACGAGTTCCGGAGCAAAATTGCTTGCGAAAACGATGTAATTCAATTAATTTGCAACCCATACTCCCGGATAGCAATCTACAGTGCGAACTACGGACGGACCGAGTACGAAAGTCTTCAGTGCGCACAACCGCAGGGCGTAAAGGAGGAAAGTAAGTATCACGCTCGCCTCAAAACCGGTCGCTTACGCTGTGTCCTATTTCAAAAGTCGACGTCCGGGAAACGTCCTCGACGCAACTCCGCCTCGCCCTACCCTAGTCCCATCCACGGCCGTTCGTTCTCACGGTGCTCCACGCCAAATCTAGCGTACGGATCGTAAGGGTCCGGTTGCACAGCGAAAAAAAAAGGCTCTGGGAAAAAGTCATGCATTACGACAGCTAAGGGACTGTAACACCGGGTTTCTCTTCACAAAAAAGGGCTCAAAAAGAAGGAAAATCCTTCCCCCGGGGACCGTTTTCACACCAAAGCTAATCGGAAACGAAACACCGGTCCCCAACCGCTGTAAGTTCCAGTGTTAGCCTTCGGTCAGGTACGCTCATTTCGGGATGCCATTCTAAAAACGGAACGAATAAGTAGCAACCTCCAAAAAAGTTAGTGAGGACCGTTTTCGGCACGGAATTCGGTTGGTTTTCCGCAATCCGATACAATAAATGTGCACCGGCGTTCTGGTAGTGGCAACATATCCCTTCGGAATAGCCATAAAATGGCGGCCGAGTCCTAACAACTATCAGCTCAACCCTTTCACTATCTTTCCTCCTGTCTTTTTCTCAGATTGTCTTGCATCGTATGCCACGGAAACGGTGATGCAAAAGTGTCACGGACGGCGGAAATGCACACTTTCGGCGGACAGTACAACATTCGGCAAACCGTGTCGGCCCGATTCGAGGATGTATTTAAAAGTTGTTTACACATGCGGTTAGTATTTCGGCACAAGGGTACACCGGTACAACATATGGCGTTCGTAGCACTGGTCCGTTGTGCGCAACGCAGCGCCCTTCGAAACCGATCCAATCGGGATCGTTGCTTCCGGTTGCGAAGGTGGTGGAAACGTTTGCTGATAAAACTTTCCACCGCAGTTCTCGCACGGAGCCGGTGGTGCGCAACGGCTAACATACGTTTTGTTTCTGACTCATCCACAGTGCCTAGGAAGGTGCTGAAGGACCGCTTCGAGGCTGCACCGGAACCAGACGAACCGCTGCAAAGTGACCTCGAACAGGATCAGGACGAACTGTACGATGAGGATCAGTTTTTCCGCGAATCGGACGCTGCACCGCCTGGTCCGGCACCAAAGCTGCAGGGTGGGCCAACGAATGGCCGTGTGTCGGATGTGCCTGTGTACGTTGGCACATCGAGCAGTACGCCAGCTGTACCGCCTCGCTCCATCCACGACATCATGGACGATAGTGACTTTTCGTTCGGTGGTAAGTTGAAAAGGCTTAGGCTTTCGTAGTGCTTTTTATCGTTAATGCCAGCTGCTGAAAAATTATGGGGAAAGCTTTGATGGACGCTTTTCTCAAAATGTTCAAACGTCACAACATGCCATTTATGCAAAGTGCCTTCACAATTCTGATTTTCTGCTGCAAGCACTCCACGTTGTGATGGAAGTTATTTTCCAAAATCCATGTTGTATTATACACAATGAAAGGCAATTTGTTTTGAGTTTTCTGAAACGAATATAATTCAATTAAGTAAGGGTCTTTGTATAATAATGTAAATATATTGCTATGTAAATTTCAATGTAAATTAATCTGAAAAAGAAATATAAACACTTTTTCATCTAAATCCCATTGAAAACACTAGGAATAATTGTTCTTTGAATAAACATTATCCTAGAAGTAAAACATATTGCTTTTACTTCACTAGCTACCAGGATAATTCATTCAGGCGAAAGCACTCCCGTCATTCTCTTTTGCGACGTGGAAAATGAAGGTTATGGGCTTCATTGCTGTTTGGCTTTGACGATGGAGCAAACATTTCCTGGAAATCTATTTCATGCTCAGGTGCAAGCATATTTTTCCTTTCCTTCGCTGGGTGGGTGCACTATCGGTGTCGTTTATTTGACACTTATTGCTCCATCAGGGCCATGTGACACGCTATTCAAAAAGGAAGAAATAACGACAATAATCGAATAACTGTGGGCCTTTCGTACCAAAAACTGAACCAAGTTTTGAAGATTCTACCGTCAGCATTAAATTTTACATAAACAACCAGGCGCCTCCATCAGTTTCAATCATTGTCGATATAAACAACCAGGCGCCTCCATCGAGCTTTTTAATATTTTAAAATTATTCATAAAATGGCAGCAAACTAGTATTTTACCCAAAAGCAATTCACGATGCGCGTAACGTAATATTACGTAAACTTCACTCTAAATAACCAGCATAAATCAGTTTTGTGCAACGTCCCGCTGTGATGAACTCACCGTACAAGAGATCGCTTTCTCGGTGCAGCTATGCATTAGCTTTCAATTTACCTATAATTGACCATCCACTGTGAACCAGCGCTTCAATTGCTCCACCCAAGCAAGATTGCAGTGATTCAAGAAGCCACAATCAACCGCATAACAGGCGAAAATACAGTTTGCTTCAAGTAAGATCTTTCGCTTTCGCTGCTACAATCGCTCTTGCGGTGTGCCCTCTCAACCTTTGGAACGTGTTTCTTGTGAATAAATTCTTCGTCATCTCTCCGATCTCCTCCTGCTGCATTGCATTCCCTGAAAGGCAGGCAAATCTCCAATGTACATCCTTGTAGCGATGCCTCAACGGCACAGTGATTGAGTTGAAGATGAACGAAAAAGGCAACAAAAAAAACCCGGCCCAGCCAAACCTCGATTGCATTAATGTTGTCCCCGGGAAGCAAACGAGCTTGCGTTTTGCTCCAACCAGCCGGGAACAGCAAGCTTAGAAAATGGGCCAAACAAGGTGAAGCAAACACACTTACATACACACACACACGGCACAGCAACTGCCGAAACCGACAACCACAACAGTCCGGACAGGCTATTATACTGCCTGAAAAATAACCATTTTGCTGTGTGCAGCAAATTCCCAAGCAAGCCGTTAAAGCCGTCGTGCTGGTTGGTGCCGTTGCCGGTGGCCAAAATAAATTGTCTCATCCTGTGTCACCCCGCTCGGTGTTGCCAGTGGTTGCGGGAGTTGGAAAAAAACACTAACACACACACACACACACACAGTGAGCAGCAAGGCCGCCAAAGTAGCGCAACTGTGCTTTGGGAATGAAAACAGGCGGCCGGAAAACCATTTATCCTGCCAGCTTCCTGCAATGGGCCAGTGCGACACTCTCCCTGTCACTTGCTCTCTTTCTCTCCATTCGCTGGATGTGTCCACCAATCCTCACAGGCAAGTTTGTATTAATTCCCGGTTCCCTAGTAGTGGGGCAGTGGTGAACAAAAAAACAACAACGAGAGCTGCAAGGAAACTGACTGTTGTACTGGTCTCATTGTCAGGATGCACCGACTGGACGAGAGAACCTCCATCCCATGTCCCAATGCAATCACCTTGGTACACTCACCCACCCACCCGTATACGTTTGACTACCCGTGTGACACTGCTGTCAGTGACCGGTGTTTAGTGTTTGCTTTAAAATTCCCGCTGGCAGTTGCAGCACGGCTGCAGTTGAGTGGAGTGAAGTCATGAGAATCAGTCGGCTCATGTCTTCGTCGCCAGCTTCCCGAGAACGCCGGGATGCTGACCATTCGTGGGGAAGGGAATGGAAGTCACCTTCCGACAATGGCAAATGGAGCTAATGATACATACATTATCCCGAGCAGTGGTTTCTGCCGGTAAACCATCTGCTCAATTGCCCCGGAAGACGCAGAGATTAATAGATTCTCTGTTTTGCCTAGGACTTATGGTATGAATCGTGATACGATTAATGATCATTTCGAGCGTGGTGCTTCAGTAGAGGCTAAGTTGTATGGTAAAAAGAAGTGACTTAAATAGTAATTAACTGTTGGTTAAAGGAAGGAAAATATTTTTTTCTAGCTATTTTAAACGCGGTATAGCACATTCCTGACGACACTGTTGACTAACCACTTCAATTTGTAGCTATACACCGCTAGGTTGTATAAAAAGATCGACTGATGCTCTAGAAGGTATGCAAATTGTGCACAAGTTGGTGTTTGAAGACCGGTTTGTGATGTGCTTTCTGTGATACAGCTTGAGTGAAGATTCTACTCACGCTATGAGCTTACTTGTCAATAGAAATCATCATTTAACACTCAACTTGAACATGCTTCTGTACTGAAAAGGAAGCAATGGGTAATTAAACTCAACAAACACTCAACCATCAGGCAGGACAACTGTCCACGTTCGAGAAATCTTAAAACACAAACAAGAAGCAACTACTGCAAAAGAGAATCTTTTCATTAAAGTTATCATAGCAAACAGCAAAAGTTCTGTCGACAAGCACCATTAGTAATATTAATACCCGGCAAACTTGAATTAAATTTATTTGTCTCATCGCGTCAAACCAGCTGTGTGTAAGCAACAAGAACCCCTGTGAAAAGTTTACACAGTAAATCGAGCAAATCCTACTCTCTGGCACATAGTGTATCCGTTCTCGCTACCTGAACGTTTAAACCCAACCGGCACGTACCAGCTGACCAGTAACAATGCTACCGGTCAACTTTGCTGGAGTGCTCTCTAAGTAAGAACCCTTACCATAAGCCCGTTACTACTAGACCACCCTCCCAAACAGATGGCTACAACAAACATACAGCACTTTTCTGCCACCTCGGCTTGGCATACGCGTCCACCGGCTTTTTCTTTTGTTACCTTGTCTCGTTGCCACAAACCCAGCCTCTCATGGTGCTCCTATACACACACATACACACATTCCGAGGCAGTAAATTAACATGCTACCAAAACCAACCGTGCCCAGCAAGAGCATAAACCAATTAGTGCTTCGGCACCGTGCGCACACGGTGGCCGGCTAGCATGAACCCCCTCCCCTCATTCCCACGGTGGGAGCGAAATCCAGGCTAATTTGAAGATGTACTACGTGACAGGTTACGTAATGCCGTTATGTATTCTACTAAGTGTTTCCATCCACACGTTCGGCTGAGTGCGCTCTTCGCGCCCGGGATCCGGGAAGTACCGAAAATAATCAGCCACCGTGTGGAACCATCGCACCGGGTTCGCATCTTTCCCGGGAAACGGAACTCACTCGAAAGAATGCTTGAAACAACCGGTTAGCGAAAGCTTCTCAAGCTCGCGAACCAACGAGCAAGAAAATAAGACACTGGCAAGTTTGCTAACGCCAGTACGGAACGGTTCGGCCCTGGGCCTGGGCTAAATAACATCCCTTCGTTTGGTTTCACAAAACCTGTTCGGTTTTCTTGATGCAATTAGGGCGAAGAAATTAATTAAAAAATTCTTTCACTTTTCTTCCATCACTGTGCACAAGAGTTGACTGTTGAATTGTTTGTGTGTGGTGGTTTTATTTTCTTTATTGCTAATCCATACGCTTGCATTCTTGGCACGTTAAGGTCGTGAAGCTACAGGGCACACGACGCGAGCAAAGTTTATTATTGAGAAGAGCTGGTCTGGATTAGCTTTTGCCAATCGTTATAACTGGACCACTTTAAATGCTAAAAAAACATTTTGCAGTATATAATTTTCATCAACAAAAAAAGTCATTGAAGAAACAGCTACTTGGTCAATTAATTCTCATATCAATCGCCAGAAAAAACGTAATTTATGGTCAATTTACTGTAATAATGATATTGCTTAAATTTTTCTTTTGGTGATACTACCGTTCTGTCCAAATATTGATGTATGACTACACATTATTTGTACTTTGCGTTGACCACATACCCACACACACACACACATGCACCTCTACACACGCTATTCTTCTATTCGTTTCCGACTTCGATTGCCTCTCGACACGCTTCTCACACAACGAACCGTATCCATGTTTTCGTTGGACTCGGCACACTTTATCTCACGCACCAAACCACATTGTAAGCTTGGAAAGGTACTGCTGGTGGCACCTAGGGCACCTCGTATGTTTACGATGGAATTATAGTTCGCTCTCTCTCTCTCCCTCGGTACCACACCATTCGGTATCAGGACAATCGGTCGGGATCGGTGCCAGCAATGGAATGTCCAACACTGGGGATGGCAGTACTAATCAACGAAATCCCATCGTTTTCTCCGAAACACATAATGAACCGAATTCACCAACCCGAACACGAACGGACAAGAAATTAGTCGACTTTTCGAACACTATTGATGTACGGGCACCGGCTCCGAACGGTGGGTCCAAACGGGACGATTTTATGAATGGTGTTGGTTCCACCGAAGTCGATAACCCGCGTCGCAACGAACGGAAACCATCGAACAGTGATGGAAACGATTATACGGGTTTGTTTGTTTGGTGGGAAATTCATCAATTTTGGAAGCGTAAGTACTTGCGGTGCGGAATTGAAGCTACTCGTTCTGGGATTGTTTGGTTTGGTTTGAACAGTATGACATAATTCTTCCAGCTCGAAAGTCAAGTCAAGACAAGAAGATATTTAAGATCAAAACCACTGTTTACTATTTATTGCCATTAGAATGCAAGCTAAACGTGCGCCAAAGTAAAGTTTACTTCGATTTCTTGTGGATTTGGACTCTTACCCATACACCAACACAACCAACGTTACAATAAACTACAGTCGTCCGAACTCTGTTTCCAACGGGCCATGAAATAAAGCAGAATTTAAACTCGCCGATTTTCTCCATTCTGCTTCTCATACTGTTATGTTGACTAAAACTATTTTTTCTCCAATTTTGTTTCCCCATTTTCATGATGTTTTCCATTGCTGCCGGCGTGCTGCGACATAAAATATTGACGAAAACTTGCTCCTGTTACACCTTCTCCGGCGCCATCACAACACCGTTAAACGAGCAGAAAATCAGGAGAAATTCTACCTATACCTTATCGTGGCCGTGACGGTCGCCATCCTGCTCTGCGTGTCGATCGTGATCGGTCGGTTGGTGGTGCAGCGGCGAAGGACGGCAAAGGACGGGGACGATAAATTCCAAACTTCCAACACCGGCGAAACAACGCTCCCGAACGGCTTCACCGACGATATATCGGAAATCGATGCGGATATCGATCTGCAGACGCCACTTCCGGTGCCGAGCGTTTCCCGTAGCGATGTAAGTATACGGTGGACCGATACCGCCAGAATGTTGCCCTTCGACCCTTCCGCCGAAGCACGTCTGAAGGTCGCCACAGTCTAATCAAACCTGTCTACCGTTTGCACGCTCTCTGCACGCTTTCTCGCTGCCGGCTTCCTGTGGCTACCTGTTCCACGATTGCCATCCGACGAATGCGCGGTCTCGGACCGATTGTGTTGCATCTCACCAGAGCTACGGACCGTACACACCGTCCCCGGGACCGTACGGCAATCTGGGGCCGTCGAACATTTCGCACACCTCGACCACGATGCTGGTGCCGCCGTGTTCGATGGGTGCCATCATGAGTACGTCCCAACCGCCCGGGTATCTGAGCGGTCCCATCAACATCATGCCATCGCAGTTGGGTTCGAGTATAGGTAAGTGTTTTTTTCCCCCCTGGTCAACCGGTTCATTTGTTGACCTTTCAATCGTAATGCTGTGTTTGAAAAAAAAAGTCTCAATACAACGTGAAGATGATTGGTTCACCGTTGATGACCAGTTATTTAATGATTCATATGCAAATTATAAATTGCTTTCGTAATAGCCCAATTTAGCATGAGTTGATCGGGATGAAAAATTAAACAGGTTAAATTACAAATATATTCACCTGAGTATAATGACTTCAATTGATGTTGCATGAGCTTCAAGGCTTCGGGTGACATGCTACAACTTACATTGAAAGGCGATTTTGCTGTTTCACAATAACAAAACTTCAATCTCTTGGGATTATTATACACTGTCTTCTTTTGCTTACAACTTCACTGTTAACTCACCTGGAAAACGAGACTAATTTGAAAATTGTACCGAAAAACTAATGCTCTTCTTTCAACCCAGTCTATACAATATGTTGAAAGAATGTCCGAAGTCAACCACTTTTAAACTGAACACCGATCGAAATATTCGCTTTATAGTTTAGGCAACGATAGTAAAACACCCTGACGTACTTGTGAACAAGCTACATCATGTCAAACAACTTCAGCTTTGCTGCTACTCCGAAGCATAAATATTCCATGAGCATGTTTTCCTCGTCAACACTAGCACCGTGAGCCATCAACCAAACGAACCTACCATGCTCAGCATGTCCAAATCGACCCACCAACATCGATTGTGCGACCCTTAACAGATTAAAACTTACCTAATGAGCTGCAGATAAAGGGAGGCACACTTTGCCGAAACTGTAAAGCCTCACCGGTTGTACCTGTGTGCGATAAATTATGTACATCTTTTTCCACTTCAAACAAGGCACGCACTACTACTATTGTTATTACTTTTTGTACGGTTAAACCATTTGCAACCTTCGCAAGTGAAAAACTCCCAGCCCGAAACCATACTTTAGCCAGCTTGTTTTGTTGATCTTCACTTTACCAGACCACCCGAGCAAACACATTCTCTCACGATGCTTAAGGCTCACATTAAAGCTCTAACCTTTGCTGCCTGATGTAAGGCGCCTTGTAAAACAACCCTTTCTTCAGCCACTTGCCAACACACCGTTTGCCCAATACGAGACTGTACCTGAATGGATGTTCTGTCGTTGACTTTAATTTTTCACCATTCACTTAGCGCAATATTTTAATTCATTCGCACCCGGTTCCAGGGCGCCCAAAAACGCTTCGGGGCACAGAAAGGTGCGTTACACTTTTCTAGACGAGTGTTCGGTTTTTTGCGGACTGGTGCGTCTGTGGAGATGTTTAATTAGCTCAGCTCAACGTGAAAGTTGTTGTGGGTGGAACAACAAACCCTCTCTCTCTTGAATAAGCTTCAACAAAATAAAACCAAGAAACAGCAGCATCCGTATGCCTTAAATATCTTCGAGGCGATGCTTTAATTAGCTAAAAATTCATGCTCAATGCACACCGTTTCCGTGCAACCTTTCTGTCCGCTGCCGATAGGTATCACAATTTACGGCCCATCCCTTTCAGCCATTGTTACGGCGAAAGGTTTCTGGAATGTTGCTTTAAGGGCGGGAATTTCCGAACATCGGAATGCTGCACAAAATAAAAACATTCCTGTCGAGAATGGTGCTCCTAAAATAGAAAGGTCCTAACGTCTGTTTGTTTTAAGCTTCGGGATGTGGAAGCGATCGACTAAAGTGAGGCAAACAAACGTTCTTTTTAATTTAACTTGTAATCATCTAACAACATGTGCATTTGCACAGTGGCAACGAAAACTAAACCGAAATCTTCTTCGACAGGTGCGATAAGAACGCCGCTAGCAGCCATGACAACGCTACCGAGGCCACACCAGGGCTCGCAACAGCTTCCGCCCGGCTTTCTCGGCGGCTCCGTAATTGGCACTCAAACGCTTCGCCGACTATCGAGCGACCACGACGGTAATACGCCCCGCAGTCTCAGTAGAGGAGCGACCAACGCGCAGTACTACTACGGATGACATCCGGTTCCTTCGCAGCCGGCTCTTATCGCCACGTCCGGTCCGCCCGGTTCCGGTACGGTGCAGAGCCACCCCCTCGCACAGCATCAGCAACACCCGTCCCAACTGTCAACCGCCTCATCCTGTACCTCCTCCACCTCCTCCACCACCCATCCAAGTCAGCAGCATCAGCAGCAGCAGCAGCAACAGCATCACCCACAATCCATCCTCAAAAACAAGGAACCAACGATCAGCGAACGGGAGGACACCATCGTGATGTGTCCGCCCAATCGGACGTACTGTTTCTAGAACTACAGCATAATCCTGCTAAGGAAGCATCACACCACCATCACCAACTCCTCTTCCGGTACTGCCACCACCATGCCGCGCACCGTGCCGCGCTACCAGGGCGAAAGCGCGACCGCACTGGACAAGGATCTGGTGTATCTGTGAGACAAGTTTGCGAAAGCTAATTAAACTTGCTTTCACCGAAAACCTTGACCCGGGGGCACTCTTTTCTGCAGTTTTGCAAATGAAATGTGTCGCGCCCGGGACATCACACAACTAATCCGTCGTAGATCCGTGCCCTCTCCGTGTCTGCCGCCCCGTTCCCGCCCCGTTC
>KZ062720.1:21057-49841 GCA_002091835.1 Anopheles maculatus
AACGAGCAGAAAATCAGGAGAAATTCTACCTATACCTTATCGTGGCCGTGACGGTCGCCATCCTGCTCTGCGTGTCGATCGTGATCGGTCGGTTGGTGGTGCAGCGGCGAAGGACGGCAAAGGACGGGGACGATAAATTCCAAACTTCCAACACCGGCGAAACAACGCTCCCGAACGGCTTCACCGACGATATATCGGAAATCGATGCGGATATCGATCTGCAGACGCCACTTCCGGTGCCGAGCGTTTCCCGTAGCGATGTAAGTATACGGTGGACCGTTACCGCCAGAATGTTGCCCTTCGACCCTTCCGCCGAAGCACGTCTGAAGGTCGCCACAGTCTAATCAAACCTGTCTACCGTTTGCACGCACTCTGCACGCTTTCTCGCTGCCGGCTTCCTGTGGCTACCTGTTCCACGATTGCCATCCGACGAATGCGCGGTCTCGGACCGATTGTGTTGCATCTCACCAGAGCTACGGACCGTACACACCGTCCCCGGGACCGTACGGCAATCTGGGACCGTCGAACATTTCGCACACCTCGACCACGATGCTGGTGCCACCGTGTTCGATGGGTGCCATCATGAGCACGTCCCAACCGCCCGGGTATCTGAGCGGTCCCATCAACATCATGCCATCGCAGTTGGGTTCGAGTATAGGTAAGTGTTTTTTTCCCCCCTGGTCAACCGGTTCATTTGTTGACCTTTCAATCGTAATGCTGTGTTTGAAAAAAAAAGTCTCAATACAACGTGAAGATGATTGGTTCACCGTTGATGACCAGTTATTTAATGATTCATATGCAAATTATAAATTGCTTTCGTAATAGCCCAATTTAGCATGAGTTGATCGGGATGAAAAATTAAACAGGTTAAATTACAAATTATACTCACCTGAGTATAATGACTTCAATTGATGTTGCATGAGCTTCAAGGTTTCGGGTGAAATGCTACAACTTACATTGAAAGGCGATTTTGCTGTTTCACAATAACAAGACTTCAATCTCTTGGGATTATTATCCATTGTCTTCTTTTGCTTACAACTTCACTGTTAACTCACCTGGAAAACGAGACTAATTTGAAAATTAAAATCAAAAATGTACCCAAGAACTAATGCTCTTATTTCAACCCAGTCTATACAATATATTGAAAGAATGTCTGAAGTCAACCACTTTTAAACTGAACACCGATCGAAATATTCGCTTTATAGTTTAGGCAACGATAGTAAAACACCCTGACGTACTTGTGAACAAGCTACATCATGTCAAACAACTTCAGCTTTGCTGCTACTCCGAAGCATAAATATTCCATGAGCATGTTTTCCTCGTCAACACTAGCACCGTGAGCCATCAACCAAACGAACCTACCATGCTCAACATGTCCAAATCGACCCACCAACATCGATTGTGCGACCCTTAACAGATTAAAACTTACCTAATGAGCTGCAGATAAAGGGTGGCACACTTTGCCGAAACTGTAAAGCCTCACCGGTTGTACCTGTGTGCGATAAATTATGTACATCTTTTTCCACTTCAAACAAGGCACGCACTACTACTATTGTTATTACATTTTGTACGGTTAAACCATTTGTAACCTTCGCAAGCGAAAAACTCCCAGCCCGAAATCATACTTTAGCCAGCTTGTTTTGTTGATCTTCACTTTACCAGACCACTCGAGCAAACACATTCTCTCACGATGCTTAAGGCTCACCTTAAAGCTCTAACCTTTGCTGCCTGATGTAAGGCGCCTTGTAAAACAACCCTTTCTTCAACCACTTGCCAACACACCGTTTGCCCAATACGAGACTGTACCTGAATGGATGTTCTGTCGTTGACTTTAATTTTTCACCATTCACTTAGCGTAATATTTTAATTCATTCGCACCCGGTTCCAGAGCGCCCAAAAACGCTTCGGGCCTCAGAAAGGTGCGTTACACTTTTGTAGACGAGTGTTCGGTTTTTTGCGGACTGGTGCGTCTGTGGAGATGTTTAATTAGCTCAGCTCAACGTGAAAGTTGTTGTGGGTGGAACAACAAACCCTCTTTCTTTTGCTTACAACTTCACTGTTAACTCACCTGGAAAACGAGACTAATTTGAAAATTGTACCGAAAAACTAATGCTCTTCTTTCAACCCAGTCTATACAATATGTTGAAAGAATGTCCGAAGTCAACCACTTTTAAACTGAACACCGATCGAAATATTCGCTTTATAGTTTAGGCAACGATAGTAAAACACCCTGACGTACTTGTGAACAAGCTACATCATGTCAAACAACTTCAGCTTTGCTGCTACTCCGAAGCATAAATATTCCATGAGCATGTTTTCCTCGTCAACACTAGCACCGTGAGCCATCAACCAAACGAACCTACCATGCTCAACATGTCCAAATCGACCCACCAACATCGATTGTGCGACCCTTAACAGATTAAAACTTACCTAATGAGCTGCAGATAAAGGGTGGCACACTTTGCCGAAACTGTAAAGCCTCACCGGTTGTACCTGTGTGCGATAAATTATGTACATCTTTTTCCACTTCAAACAAGGCACGCACTACTACTATTGTTATTACATTTTGTACGGTTAAACCATTTGTAACCTTCGCAAGCGAAAAACTCCCAGCCCGAAATCATACTTTAGCCAGCTTGTTTTGTTGATCTTCACTTTACCAGACCACTCGAGCAAACACATTCTCTCACGATGCTTAAGGCTCACCTTAAAGCTCTAACCTTTGCTGCCTGATGTAAGGCGCCTTGTAAAACAACCCTTTCTTCAACCACTTGCCAACACACCGTTTGCCCAATACGAGACTGTACCTGAATGGATGTTCTGTCGTTGACTTTAATTTTTCACCATTCACTTAGCGTAATATTTTAATTCATTCGCACCCGGTTCCAGAGCGCCCAAAAACGCTTCGGGCCTCAGAAAGGTGCGTTACACTTTTGTAGACGAGTGTTCGGTTTTTTGCGGACTGGTGCGTCTGTGGAGATGTTTAATTAGCTCAGCTCAACGTGAAAGTTGTTGTGGGTGGAACAACAAACCCTCTCTCTCTTGAATAAGCTTCAACAAAATAAAACCAAGAAACAGCAGCATCCGTATGCATTAAATATCTTCGAGGCGATGCTTTAATTAGCTAAAAATTCATGCTCAATGCACACCGTTTCCGTGCAACCTTTCTGTCCGCTGCCGATAGGTATCACAATTTACGGCCCATCCCTTTCAGCCATTGTTACGGCGAAAGGTTTCTGGAATGTTGCTTTAAGGGCGGGGAATTTCCGAACATCGGAATGCTGCACAAAATAAAAACATTCCTGTCGAGAATGGTGCTCCTAAAATAGAAAGGTCCTAACGTCTGTTTGTTTTAAGCTTCGGGATGTGGAAGCGATCGATTAAAGTGAGGCAAACAAACGTTCTTTTTAATTTAACTTGTAATCATCTAACAACATGTGCATTTGCACAGTGGCAACGAAAACTAAACCGAAATCTTCTTCGACAGGTGCGATAAGAACGCCGCTAGCAGCCATGACAACGCTACCGAGGCCACACCAGGGCTCGCAACAGCTTCCGCCCGGCTTTCTCGGCGGCTCCGTAATTGGCACTCAAACGCTTCGCCGACTATCGAGCGACCACGACGGTAATACGCCCCGCAGTCTCAGTAGAGGAGCGACCAACGCGCAGTACTACTACGGATGACATCCGGTTCCTTCGCAGCCGGCTCTTATCGCCACGTCCGGTCCGCCCGGTTCCGGTACGGTGCAGAGCCACACCGTCGCACAGCATCAGCAACACCCGTCCCAACTGTCAACCGCCTCATCTTGTACCTCCTCCACCTCCTCCACCACCCATCCAAGTCAGCAGCATCAGCAGCAGCAGCAACAGCAACAGCATCACCCACAATCCATCCTCAAAAACAAGGAACCAACGATCAGCGAACGGGAGGACACCATCGTGATGTGTCCGCCCAATCGGACGTACTGTTTCTAGAACTACAGCATAATCCTGCTAAGGAAGCATCACACCACCATCACCAACTCCTCTTCCGGTACTGCCACCACCATGCCGCGCACCGTGCCGCGCTACCAGGGCGAAAGCGCGACCGCACTGGACAAGGATCTGGTGTATCTGTGAGACAAGTTTGCGAAAGCTAATTAAACTTGCTTTCACCGAAAACCTTGACCCGGGGGCACTCTTTTCTGCAGTTTTGCAAATGAAATGTGTCGCGCCCGGGACATCACACAACTAATCCGTCGTAGATCCGTGCCCTCTCCGTGTCTGCCGCCCCGTTCCCGCCCCGTTCGCCGAGCTAGAAACACAACCAAAACCAAACAATATTACGAGAGTGAGATAGAGCTAGCCGAGTCACCGGGGGGCGGTCCGCCGGTCGTTCCGGTTCCGCAAAACCGGCGGATGGCGAAATGGATCCATCCATCGTGGAGATATACTTAGTATTTCAAGCGCGTCAACCGTCAAACGGGAGCTTATCGTTCGTGCTGCGTCATTGTTCGCTGGCTCCGACACCGAACCTGGCGAAGGCATTGCGTACCTAGTCCCGAACGTATTACTCGGTGCGCATTTGGCAGCGTGAACTGTGCAGTGCGGAGTGCAGCACTGAGGAAGCATTAGTGAGGATAAGCAGGTTCCGTGTTACTTTGCGAGCAACTGTTCGAGATTCTTCGACAAACTTCAACAACCAAACAAACACAGGTAAATGGTGCGAAAAGCAAGCAAATTCTCACTCTAGGATGTGCTCTGCGCGGTGCGGTTTTGTTGTATATTCTCATTGTTCGAATTTTATCGTAAGCCAAACTGTAACAGATGAAATAGTACCTAGGACGTAATTAGGATGACAGACAAAGTCAAGACCCAAAGAAAACGAACAAAAAAAAAAACGCGCGAACCCATCCAGCGGACGGGACGTGAGAGCGAATGTATTAAACTAGATCGTATAAAACAAGCTGCTAGAGCGAGGTCTGATGTGACATGATGCCAAAATGCCCACAGTTAAACAGTGCGTCCAGCGCTCAAAGGCAATAATTCAAACCCGTTTTAAGTGACCAGTGACCCGAAGGTAATGGGCAGCGATACATACACACGGAATGTCTGTTTGTGTATGTGTACGAAAAACAATCGTTTGTGTGCAATTTGAAATTGTTAATTACAGTCTACTAAGAGGCAAGTCTGTGAGCGGCAAATCGATTTAATGTGCGAATGGTGCGAAGGTGTGTTTTTGTTTTGCCGGACACAATCCGTGCACAGAACTGTATAAATGTTGCCGGTTTATAGGTGGGTATGTATCTAAGTGTATAATAAGTGAAACATGTTGCAAAACAAAATGCAAACCCTGTAGAGTAACCGAGGGCTCGGACGGGGTTGTAGAACAAATTCGTAGGCAATTTTGATGAACTCGCACTAGTCAAAGAAAAGGATCGGTTGGTGGATGTGCCAACGGGACAATTCAGGAATTGTTGATGGCGATTTTATTTCTTTTTTGAAATGTTTTTTTAAAAGTGAAACACAACAAACATGTTTCACGTGTGTATGTAAGAGTAGCAGAGTCAAGGATCAGAGGACGCCGTTTAGCATACCAACATCATGTAGTTTCCATTCATCATTAGCGTACAAAAGTGTCAGCTCAGTTCTACCAGTTCGCACCAAGGCGCGTGCTGTGTTGCTCCGTGACAACTGCAAACTGCTGCCCAGCCAAGATTAATGGTACCGATGCGATGGTTACACGTCGCGCCAGTACATGCCAAACTTGTCCTAGCCATTCGATCTGCCAAAAACAAAAACACACTGGAACCTCGAATCAAGTCTGACAGCTGTCTGTCATGCGAATCGGATCAGGGAATGCTCTCAAACTAGCAGCGTCCCGGTCGGATCGATTTCGAAAAGGTAATCAGGGTAAACTTCACGCATGACACAGCGAGCAGCGCACAAACAAACACGGTGTACGGGGCGAAACTGTCATTTCGAATGCCGAACCTTGGCAATGGAATTGAAAGCTGTACGTGTTATCCTGAATATTGGGACAAAACTTTGAAGAAATGTTTTTTTGTTTGTTCAATTTATGATGAGATGAAAGTAAAACAATGACAATTTTAAATAATTTTGAACAAACATTTTAGTAGAAAACAAATTTACTACAACGTAAATCAACTGTAAAGACATGGGTTTTTCGAGTTTAGTTTTTTATCTTGAAATAAGCATGCCAGGACGAAGGGTACTGTAAATTTTTAGGAAAAATTTAGTAGCAAAATATTGGTTTACAAAATGATGCCATTTACAAATCCTTTCTCAAACTGAAAAAACCAAAACTATAAACACAAAGCACAATGCCATGGAATAGAGCGAAGCAGAAAGCGCGCAAGAAAAACGTCCCATGTAAGTAAAACCATGGGGAAAAACACAAAACTGGAAGCGAGAAAACCCGATCTCTTCCCGCACCGGGATTGGTAGCAGAATCACAGTTAAGTTTCTATTTATTTACCGAGTGTATATTCTACTTCCTATTTTATATTACTGATGACGATCAGCAAAGTAACAAAACACCCTCTTCATCACTATCTCTAACACACTCCCGGGGAGGATGAATGCTGAAAACAAAGAAATCAAAAACCAAACCTGTAAATAAAGTATTTTAATAATAATGGTTGCGTGTGCGGGTGTGTTCATTTCTTTTCGACTACTTACGGCGAATAATTAAACCCCTGAATATTCTTTACACCAGCTCCTTTTCAGGTGATTTCAACAGTTGAAGATATCGTGGTTAAAGTATCCGAATCGTTATTAGTAGATGGACTGAGGTAATGTAACATTTCTTATTATACGTTAGTTGTTCTATCTCTTGCTTCGTTATTTGTTTCGTTTTTTAACAAATTTCAACCATTCTTTTCAGCGCCGCCATGTATCACAGATTGCATAACCACGCAGGGGTAATTATTATAAGGGCATTTTCATTATGAATAATGTTTGTTTTTCACTCTCTTAGACACTCTTAAAGAAAATCTATTTTATTCTTTTATGGAGAATGAGGATATTGAAAATTTTCCCCTTTTTAAGCTTATTTTATAGTCAACGACCTAAGCAATCGTTCATCGATCGATAGCAGAAACCTACGCAATACATTGCATACGCTCAGGCGTATTCAACATAGCATAACCAAGCGGCAAACGAATTTTTCGGGCGAGCTATGGAACAATTCAATGGAAATCATTCAAATCTCATGATTAGAAAACTCATGGTACACACAATTCCAAGAAATCGTTCAATTTTCTACAACAGCAGACTCAAAATTGATCTACTTCAATGAAAACAATTAAGTAACAACAGCGAAAATCAAATGGCTAGGTTCGTTGTAGTGTAATTGCTGTGTCAAAAAACATGTGATTCCGGATATTTCCATTCAACGTAATTACAGTAATGTTTTAGTTTAATTAACGGAATGCTTTTGTTTTTTTTAATTGCTCGTTTGAATTGCATTGTTTTGGCAGCAACGAACCTTGCTGTCTTGCGTTCCACGAAATATCAGTGCGTGGTGGCGCTTTTAATTGCCGAACAGTTTTTAAACCTTCGATTAAATAAAATTACATGAAAGAGGAGATTTTATGGGAAAAACAACAACTACTGCAACTCATTTATTAAACTTCAAATGTATGTAATATTACAAATCCGTAACGCAAAGCTGAACAAGCCCACTGTAATGGTAAAACATCGCTAGCCGTTCGTCAACAGGGCCTGCCTGGTCACCTCCGGCCATCTTTAGTGGGTAAGCATTTTCTTCAAATTTTCAATCAACACCGCCACCTCCTGCTCGTTAAGGGCACGTCCACGTAGCCGTCCGTTCATATCATCCAGGGTGGCCTGAATGAAATCGTGAACGCCGTTCGACACGACGTTGGTGATCGTGTTGCGGAAAATGGTCGTGACGACGCTGACGAAAATGTTGGCCAGCCAGTCGACGAGAACGTTGCCACGGAAGCGAATGCTCAGGTTGCTGCAATTGGAACATATTTAGCCAGAAATCGTGTGTAGTGGTGTTGTGTGTGGTGACCAATAAGTGATGAAATGTTCCAGTAATCACACTGCCAATGTCAATGAGAAAAGTGACAGAACGAGATGAATAGCGCCTTTCGATCGAATAAAAAGCCAGTGAGAAATCCCGTTTTTTTGGTTTTTAATCCAACCGTCCGGCGGAACGAAAGCTTTTGCCCGAATCAACCGATTTTCTACCGGAAAACCCACCCCCAAAACACGGTTGTCGGCACAGGATCAGCAAACACGAAACGCTTGCCACATGACGAACCGACCTCCGGACGTTCAAAAAGGTGAAGCCGAGCACGATGACGATGGCGATTGCGACGATGATTTGTCCTTTATGGTACCCATTTGCTATTTGGCCCCCGTCACTTTTATCATTCGTCGGAATCGAACCGTACGCTGCAAATCCTTCCCACGACGGGCACGACACGAAACAGACGTGCGAGCTGGAACCACGGGTACACTATCGGCAAGATATCGCACGAGTGGCACCGAGCCGAGTCGCCGAGCTTTTTCCCCAAACCCATCCCAAACCCTGCCGCTGAGCTGCTGAGGAAATGATGAAAATTTATGACGAAAAAATCGGCATCGTTTCGAGCGCGTAGTAGTATGAAGCTCGGTGTGTGTGTGGAGTGGTGATATTTTCATTCCTCTTTTTGTGTTTTGCCTCTGCTCCAAGTGATCGGTGGCAGATTTTCCCACCGGGTAAAGGAAGTCTTTTGAAAAGCGTCAACGTGGCTCTTACGCTTTGTCGTTTCGTGTCGTCGTCGCTTTTGTCTTCCAGCGCCGACCAATGAAAAGTAAATAAAAACGAACAATAAAATAAACTTCACCGATAATATCCTGCCAGACACTGGGACAGCTAGAACGCTCAGGCTCGCTCTCGGGGCCAGCACTTCCATCATTTGCGATTCCACTTGTCGATAATGCCGGAACTTTTGCAAACCGAACGAGTTTGGCCTGCCGGGGTAGTGGTTGATGTTCCTTCTCATTTTACCATTTCTGTGTGTCTTTTTTTGTTTGCATCCATCCTCATCCCACATCCAGACCGTGGTCGGTTCCGGTTTCCGGAATGGAACCCTGGACGTGTACTGCCTGGGCGGTTACAGTAAATGGTGGTGAAAAAAACTTTTTATCTAGATTTCGCTCACCAGCCTCCGGTGCTTACGAGCGAATAAGTATGTTAAAAAACTATCAAAATGTGCAGTTGTTACTACAACAGTGGATGGGGACAGCAGGGAGTTTAAGTACACTTTAAATAAATCTCCATTTAGCACGCCATAAACACTATCTCACTTGAACGGTTTATAGTATCAAGGGGAAAAAAAAAGAACACGACACAAAAGACCATTAGCTGACCGATTCGTGGCGAGGTTACGCTCACAGTTTTTGTTTTTCGAAAACCTTTACATTTTTTATTCACCTTTGCTTTCTATGGGTGAAAGTGAGATCACAAAAGAGCTACTAAAAATCGTTTCCACTTCAAATTATCGTCTATTCAATCACGTCAAACAAGTTCAAGCCCACAGCCGATCAATACGAACACAAATGCCATCCGGCACTGTGCGTTTGGTGCGTGCATGTCAAGTGTTGCGCATTGTGGCCGACCCTGCACATTATTGTTCTAGCAAAAGGACACTGGAACACTGCAAACATCCACACAACCGACATTTGAAGCAACCACTTGCATCGGTTCGTGGTAGCTTTAATATTGGATCCGGATCATCCTTTTTTTCATGCTTCCGTGTGACATATGGCTGTCTGTGGCTGCTATAAATATGTTTTCCCATCCCATTCCGATTCCATCCACTTCACCATACTTCAACATAGTTCACTTAATGTTTTATGCCACACGTAATGACTGTCGAATGCAATACGCCACCACCGCACGGTGCCATGCAGCAACCCATACACAGAGACACACTATTGACAAGTGTGTGAATTATGGGATGTGGTTTTATGGGACCGGATTATACTATTGAAGTTTGTCCGTTTTTTTCCTGGGGTGATATGTGATGAGTATAATTTAGACGGAATATAATTAAATCAATGTATAATTAAATTTCGTTTTGCTTGTAAATATGAACCGCACAACGGGTAGTCCTAACATTTTCCAAATAGAAATACAAACTGTTTGAGGTTTGAGGTTTGAGGAATTAGGATTACAGCGTTACTTGCATAATTACCGTATAGATTTTGCTTGGGATTGGTGCTGATCGGTATAAGTAATGCTACATTAATGCCGTTTTTTGTAGTTGCACATTTAATTTTGGTATAAACCGTACATTAATTAAGAATTAAGTTAAACTTTAACATAATTGAAAATTGATAGTATAAAGTTATTACAACAGAATGGTTAAATCTCCCAATCCCTGAAATAAGCAATCATAGCCAATCTTATCAAATATGTTTAATTCTAAGCCAGATAATGGTCGTATTTTTATGTGAAACCAAAGGATATGTTACTTTTACTTAGTTCAATTAAGAGGTGTCGGTATTCTTATACAAATTTTGTAGTGTTTATTGTGGTTTTTTCAAGTAATTTTATGTATTTATGGATTTCTTCCTTATAATTTCTTATACGACAGGACTGGACATCGAAATATCGTCCGGACGGTTTCACCTTACGCAGAGCTGACTAATACTTTTATTTTCTCTTAATTTGGTGGGACCAGTTTGAAATAGTGTATGCTGAGCTGCTAAAACGTCAACGGTTTCAGTGACTCATGTTATACCGCTTGATGATTTCCCAATCTTGAATTATTCCTCAAAATTGCTAATGTAGTGGATTTTATACGACACAATCGATAAAAATACTCCATCTAGATTATTCTTCCTTACGCAAAAATTTATTAATGAGCTACGTGTACAGGTAAGCTATAAATTACAGGCCATCACCACCTGCCACAAAGGTCCCGAAAAGCGCAAATTCGTATGAAAAACATATTCCTACAATTATTTCAACCTATTCGACAACCCTATCAGATACTATTATGTTAATTGACACACAGCCAATAAATCAGTTCTTTGAATTTTAAATTTGCCCCAGATTAAAGCTTCTTATAAAATGCACTTTTAAAGCCCACCATTGTTTTCATTAAAAAATCACTTTCACACAAACACACCTTTTCATACGCATAAAGTAGTTAAAGAACAATCATTGATATCAACCGGTGGCAGCCCGTTAAGCTATTAATTTGATCATACACATTTTAATTCCATGCCCAGCTCCCCGTGTGTACGTGAGTACGTGTGTGTGTGATTTTATTGTAAAGTACAGTGCCATTGTGGAGATTAATCAATTTGTTGGTGTACATTCAACGAACAGCAGCACACGATTCACGCTCGTTGTGGTGAAAATGGTGGAAAATAAAATTGAATGGCAACCGAACGAATGCATCGGAAACATTCGTGATAATGACACACCACACACGTGTCTTGCCATCGTTGTTCAATTCTATTTGCTGAAAGGATCCATCCACTAAACAACAGCCACACGGAGCGTTATCGTCACCCGGCGTAAGAAAAACTAAACAACAGCCCTATTCCATCCGGAGCGAGATTGATATCACAAAGCAAAAGTGGATGAAATAAAAATCTTACTAATTCGATTGTTAGCCACCAATGGCGGGTACACACACACACACAAAGCAAAAGGGACACTAGGAAGCTTTGGCGCTGGTTCTGCATGCACGATTCCATTGTCGTCACACGTGCTGTGTTCCAATGTGGTGGCATTAGTGGGCTCGAACACACACGCGAACACAAACACAAACGGAAACACATTTGCGTTGCTTATCTTAACAGTTTCATGCTTGTTTATTCATTCTGTTTCCGGAAGTTTTCCCACCGGTGTCACACAATCACCCGTGCCTTCGATCGAAAGCACACGATAGCGTCCATTACACGGCTGCCGTTTCCCTGCTGCTGCTGCTGCCCATTGGGATTAAATGGTCGCAGTAAATAAAATGCGCAAATTTTAATATTGAATCACAACTTTCGCAAAATCAACAAACTGGCTGATAGCAGGGCGGGCAAAAGAAGGAAACGCCTCGATCCCCTTCCAGGCAGCCAGTTCGATGAGCTAGCTTTAACACAAACAATGGCAGCGACAATTTCACGACCGAATGATGTTCAATCAGCGGGAAACGATGATTGTTACGTTAGCTGTTGTATAAAAGTGAAATTCACACAATTTGAATACTCGGGTAAAAGAAGCTTCGATCCCCGTGCTCGATACGGTTTGCGAAAGCAAAAAAAAATCGCAAGACACTTTCATGATCGTGATTGTAGTTCTGGAACATGGTGGAACAGTGTCTAGTATGTTCGTTTTTTTATTCGCTCCAGTAATATACTGCCCGTATCGTATTGCAGCACTTGAAAGTACTGCTCGAGGCAGTATCAAGTCTACAAAAGCGACTCCGAATAGCACGAAACCCCCAGAAAAAAAGCTTACCCCGAATTTGATGCCCGTAGGATATTTCTACGAATCGATTGTGTGATTCCAACGATGTACGGAGCGTTGTACGGTAAGACATCAGTTTCTGTTTCCGTTTTGTGTCGGCCTGATGGAAACCAGCATTGCACTCCAGAAACTTCCCATTACTGTACCCATTTCGGTTACTACACATGGCGCACGGTTCGATGAGCACTATTGATTCACCGGTGACAATATCCTGCAAGCCAAATATTGAACAGCAGCCGACCCATTTCGATTCATCGGCGGATTGATATTGCTGACACAAGCTCAAACAATGTTGTAACGCACGGGTGAAAACAGTAAATTCATAAAATGGGATACATACTATTCCATGCATGGGAGCATGGGTTCGGTGGATTACGGTGGATTTTAAGCACGATCTTGAGCAGCGGCGTGTTTGAAGTTTAAATTCAGCCAGAAGTGTTTACCAGCCATACCTTGAAACTAATAACAAACTTGCTGTACAAGTCGATCGGGACTCAATAAGGCCTCAACATCATTGTCTAAATCTGATCTGAAGAGGATGTCCTGTATATTTATATTTAAGCTCGTCGATGGAACCTTGTTTAGCTATCTTGTTATTCAAAATGTAAGACGATGTGTCATCCATTGTAAATTTACACACAGGTAAAATGTTCCAAGACAAACAGCAATCTATTTTCGAGGCCTATTGTGTGTTCTACAATTACATTCTATTAAACATGGTTTTAGTCATCAATGGTGAGTGCTTGGATTGATTGTATTATACTGAATGATTAACAATCCAAGCTTAATGAGAAATCGATCCAAAATGGCAAACGCAACATCCAAAGCGATCCGAATCCGAACCGAAGTTACATTCGACAACCATAATCAATTGAGGTGAACATTATTTTAACAAATTTTCTTTTTTACACCTTGTCCATAATACATGATTGCGCTCAACATAATCTTTGAAGACGATGTGTTCATCTCCCAAACCTGTGACTTAGCAGAAGGCTCAATATCATCTTTCCAAGCCCATAATCGCACTCGGCAAATGAATCGACATCATGCTCAGTGCAAAGTTTGCAGTGCTTCCAGTTAATTCAAAAGTTTCAAGAGTGAATCACTTTACAGACGTGAAACGATTCCACCTGCGCACACAAACACAAACACACACACACAAACAAACCAGCCCTCGGGGCGAATCTGAAAATAAACTTCTCGCTAATAATTAAATGCTTTGCTGCCAACTTTGCCGATCAAATAACTCATACTCATGCCAAATCCACCCGACCTGCTGCTACTCACTGTCAGCTGTCGCTTGCAAAACATAGGACAAGAAAAAGAAACCGTACCGAGGGCGAGTGCGATGGAACGTTATGAGAAACGTGAGACGTGATCAAAGGCGATGATTGTGTGAGAGCACGGGAACGGAAGGTGTGAAAGAGTGAGATGGAGAGAGCGAAAAAAAAAGTCGTCATCACTTACCCCATGTTGGTTAGTCGGAAGTCCTGCATCCAGATGTAGAAATCCGTCATGTCGATGATGAACTCGCTGGTGAAAGTCATCGTCGCTACATCGACGTCAACGAAACCGGTCGGTCCAAGATCCATAATGTGTGCCGAGTAGTCGTAGGTGAACTGAAACACGTTACGAAATCGGTGAAACAGGAGGGTGAAAAAACAGGTAGAAAAGCGGGGGGGAGGGGGGGGGATAAACTTCCCGCAGGTGGAGCAAATAATTTCTTCCAAACTGAAGCACCACCAAATCTTCCCATCCCGAAACGATCCGGCAACTCCTTCAGGCACGGTGCGTGCAAACTTTTCCATCGCGGGGAAAAACTCACGCTAAGAGCAAAACGCCTTGGTGGGTTTCGCGATTTTCTTCTGCGCTTTTTTTTTTGTTGGGGGGGTGAAAGGGATTTCACCCTAGCCGGGTGAAGAATAAACAAAACGCCTCACACCACCACCAATCGACCGCCTCAAACAACAACAATAATTGCCCTGGAAGTGACGGCAGCGAATCCTCCCATCGGTTCGGTTAAGCCAAACCGGTGGCGTAATAAACACCAACAGCGCTGGAAGGAGTGAGAAGAAACCCGAAAACAAAACAAAAGAAAAAAACCTCGAAGAAATCTTCGCATAAGCCAACCCTGACACAACTCTTTGCCACAGGCACTAACCGCATCTGTCCATCGGGTTTGGTTGGGGCGTCACCGTATCGTCGAAAAGTATAATCCACTCACCTGCACCAACACCTGGCAGTGTTTTGCGGGGCGCGACAGCGCTACAACTTGCCAGTGAGTTTTCCGGCACTCGTTTGCACACCGGGCTGGCACAAGGCACCGTAATGCTTGGATCAGGTTTTAATGGCGTTTTGGTTTTGCGGGGTAACACCTCACGGCCCACGCAGCCCAACCACCCAAAGCGGAGGACAATCACTTGGTGGAGCGAGTTTTGGGCGCCCTTTTACGAGATCTTTCCACCCGGGGTTTTAGCGGTAAGAGTTGTTTTCATATTCTTTTCTTGCTTCTGTAACACTTGAGGGCACACACACACACCAGTGAGAGTTCTCGTTTTTCCGAGCAAAAAAAAACGTACACCACGATGAAAAGCAAATTAAATGTGACTCGTTCTCGGTATCGCATATCGCCGAGGTAATAAATTTTCAAGTATTGTTTAATCACAAGACGACGAACACTGTGGTGTGGGTTTCTTCCTTTTTCGCTCCTCACCAACAAAAAAAACAACAACAACAACAAAAATTGCGGCACCAAAGGAACCAGTCCGATGGAACTTTATGGAAGTTGGTTAGCTGCGTTGGCACAAATTTCATCGCAACTTGAGAGGCAGTCCTGTGCTTTAACGCACTTTTACACACCCGACATGACACCGAACAGCGATAGGGGAAGTGTGTACCCATGTGTATGTGTATCGAGAGAAGATATCAACACGCAACACATCTGCTATATTCACCTGCACGCACGTCAATGTGTTTCCCTTGCGCAAAAGTCGTTAGAATGATAAATTTAGACAAATTCATTTTCCAACCTCCCGGGCGGAGTCGGAAGAATGGAAGGAATGGGGACTCGGGAAAAACTCCTCCAGCGGGAACACGGACCTCGCACGGAACACCACGCTCCTCCGAACTGTGGCGAAATGCGTTGAAAGTAAGGCAAACACAGCAATTCCTCTTTTGCCGCGTGTCGGTACACTTGGACGCTTCATAAAAGTGGGCCGCTATCGCCACGCAATAAAGGCGAAACCACCCTCCCCCCCCACCCTCCAATTTGCCGCAAGAATTTCCCTCGAATCTCGGCGAATGGCAAAGTCTCATCTCGCATTCGCATCTGACGAACTGTTTGTCATGGTGAGGTGCAGGTGACTCAATTTCTCAGGTCCCGGCAGGCAGCCGCCCTCTAACGAGTCACACTCCCGATGCCATCGTCTACCATTGCGCCCCGTTGAATAAATCACACACACATACACCGGGTTCTCCGGATGATGTTTCCATCGGGTTGGTTTGTGTTTGCGTTTTTATCCCACAGCAAAAGGCCGATGAGCGATCGCGCTCACCTGCAAAGCCTTCCCGGAAGATCGGCTGCCAGCTTCCCAGGGAGAGTACGCTTCCTTTGGGAGGTGAAGAATAATTTCTTGCTTTTTGAATAATTCATTCGGCCTGCAACATCCGCAACGCCGGAGCAAGCATTCTGGTGTGCTGGTTTAACGAGCCGCACCTCGTTGACGTACCGGTCGTGGCAACAACCAGTTGGGGTGACAATATTGAATCTTATTTTACGCTTCACCGAAAAACGTTGGTACCCGTAGCTTTGTGGTTGGCTGTGGTGGTTTGAGTTAGTTTTCGGGATGGGAATTATTTTTCACTATTATTTATAATTATTCTCGCTCACGCTCGTTTGTCGTTATTTTGCTGATTGCATTTTCGCGCACATCAAACATTCTTTGATACCGGAATATAGTTTATGGTGGATAACCTTCACTACAAAAAAAAAACTCTCAGAAACAATCCGTAAACAGGAAGGAATAAAGCACTGCTGCCGAACCGTAGAATGTGCGAAGCATAAACTGACATGATAATACTAGGAAACAATTCATTCAGAGGTTTATGGCAAAGTAATATCGTCCGGCTTTCCTAGAAGTATGATACAATGTACCGCTACCAGTGGTGTATCGTGTTCTTCGAACCACTCACAACCACTCAACCGTTTAGCCACCATAACCGCAAACTGAACACATCGAAGGAAGTTTTTGTACCGCAATTTGCTAGTACATGAGAAACAAATTTGATTGCACAGATTGGTCGTATTAGTTGATCATTTTCGTGATACAAGCTGGTCATACAACAATGAAAATAATATTTTTGGAGCTTAAAAACATCTATGAAAATCTAAAAAATCATCGTCAAAACAAAGAAAAAAATAATATATTAAATAATTAACATGCTTCACAAGCGTTATACAGAAATTTACCACCCAATAAACTAGTAAAAAACATTTGTCAAACGAGAAGAAAGCAAATCAGTGTTGCAGATAAAATTTCGCTATTATAATATAGCTTCGTTCTTGTTCTAGCAACGAAAACCCCCTTCCAGGAAAGCATGTTCGATACACACTCGTACTACCACTGTCTAGCGACTGGAAACTTGAGGCAAATTCTTGAGAACAGTTTGCTCGCCTTACACATTCCTCGAAAACAACTCTTTCGACGCTTTCCGCTTTTTTGTTGCACCAATACTTACACCCAGCTGCCGAATGTTGGCACCGACGGACACACGCAGCAACTGGCGGTCGTAATGCATCATCGCATTGCCATTGCGGCCCACGCTGTGGATGGTGTGGAAAACTCCATTCGTCAGGGCCAGCTCACCGTGGTACGTAATCAGAATTGGGCGCTGCGTGGAAAGCATCGGGTGAAAGTTAGAAACTGTGCTGCAAATCATACAATAAGCACACGTTCGCGGAAAGCACTCGCCGAACTGCGGGTGCTTCAAAATGGTTGTACCTACATGCTCGAAACCTTCCACCACATCGGGCAGTGCCATGGGGACGAGATGAGTGTTCATCCATGGTCCCACCTGGATCATCACCACGTCGATGTAATTGTTCATGTTCGCCGACAAGGCGGTATTACGATTCCTGGAGGGAAGCAAATGAAAAACAGACAAGAATTCGAATCATTTTATATTGCAAAACGTAAGCTGAAAAGTAACCACTGTAAAGGTAATAAACGGCACCGTAAATACTAGTTTAGTTTACGCTTGGAACGCACCGGAAGACCTTCTCCAATCGAACGAATGCGATAGATCTGTTAAATTATTTTACATTCTATAGCAGTGGAGCATTATTTTACAAACCCTTAAAAATTATTTGAATTTTAATCTCTTGTTTGTAAGCTGTCTGGACCCCATATGGTTGTACTAAATTCCTGGCTAATTACACACACGTACGTACGTAGACACGCTCCCCTTTCAACCAGGTGCGAACATATTAATCCATGGCCTACTGTGTTCCAACTGATATCCCTACAACAAAGGATCGTTGTACATAATCTTATCGTATTAATTTATCTAAACACGTCGTTCGGCGGCCGGTAGCCCATGGCAGCCCCGATTTGATACCGTGCACCATTGTGCCCTGATAAGTGCTGATTTGCAGGTTATGGTTTGTGTATTTTTCCTTGTTGTGCTGGTTATTTTTTCAAATGAGTTTTTGCACTAGTAATTTTTTCTGAACAATATTAAATGGTTATGGGATATTTATAGAAAAAAAAATCATGATAAAATTAAAATTGTAGTAATCTGAATATAAATACCCATCAATTTGAATACCATATAATATTCAATATCGTTATTGAAAGTCATTCGTATCATTTTGCAACGCATATCGTGTTGAATTCCAGCTTATCAATTCCGCACAATGATTTTGATAATTTTTATTCTGTGAATAATATCGATAACATTGCACTGCCAGCAATGGAACCCGATATTTGAAATTCTGTTTAATTATTTTTAAAACTTTACATTGAAAAGCCGCCAATTACTAACAGGGATTTCTATAAGATAATTAAAAATGGCAACCGAAACCTTTGAGAACACAGCTTTATCGATCATACTCTAACATTTTTTTAAGCGCAGAACTGCATCACACTGATCATTTGAATTAATATACACAAAACATTCATTAACAGACAATATAACTATCACTTACACATCATCTTCGTACTGCGTTTCGTAACCACCAACGGATGCCAGCAGGCAAACAAGCCCTAGAGCAACCAGCGACAGGGTACGCATTTTCCGCTCTTGTTTTTCCACTTTCAAAGTTCAACAATCAACACACTAATCACGAAGCTCGTGTCGAACTACTGAAACCTTGCCAAGACGTTCGTCCCGTTATTTATACAATTCCGTTTCCCGCTCGACTAATCGATCCGAACAGGTGCAAGGCGTAAAGAAACGTTCGATTAATATGATAAGATATCTCCGAAAGCAGAAACAACAGTACGCTTTTCGGTGGATTGCAAAAAAAAAAAAAGTGGACGATAAGATTAACCGTCCACTGTTTCTTTTCGTTCCACTTCATATCGTGCATTGGAAGTCAACCGTCACACACGCACACCCTCGATGCTCGTCGCTGTCTACGCACTGCACCACAGCTTTGCCAACGATGGTCCGCTTGGGGCAAATTTTCCCAACTCGCAACACCTTCCTTTCCGGCATGATATGTGATTAGGGCAACGAACGGATCGAGTGTGTGAAGCGAACGAATCAAAACAACACCCGTCCCGAAACGGAGGCCCGTCGTGCGTCGTCAGCCTGGAAGGCCTTTTGGAGATTATCAAACGTAGACTTTATGCCAGCCGATATTGCTACCGTGACACGACTCGAATCGACCGAATATCAGACCGTTTGTTGTTACGACCGTGTTCAGCTGGGGGTGGGTTGGAAGTGATGATGATAAGATCATGCTCACCCGTGTGCCTCCTTACCCCGGGGGGGCAGGAAGCCGCTTAATCGATGCTTAACTCACGATTGCTTCCAGGTTGGCCCGATAAGCGCAGCATTTCGTTATCATTCCGAGTGACTGGAGACAAGATTTGACGCGTTCAAATGTTGAACCGGCCGTGGCCGGGGCCATTCTGTCATGCGCGCCTCACAAAACCGTGGTCGGCCTGCAAAGTCGGTCAAAGAAAAGTTTAAGCAATCCCCATCGGAAACGACCGTTGACCGGAAAACTTTGCGCTCCGCTGCCGGTGTAAGAAAATCATCATACCGGGTGGAACGGCACGCCTAGTAGTGACCTGGCCGGTAATCCTGTTGGACTGGTGGTGATTGGAAAAGTTTTATTGTCCGCCTAAGATTCTGCAACCGCAAGCGCAACGATCCCTAGGTGTTTTTCCCCGCAGCAAACATCACACAATTGAGCGATAGGGGCAAAATGGGCATCCATTATGAGTAACTACTTCATCACCGTTTGCCATCCGGCCCGGAGGCTGTGAAGAATTACTCTTGGGCGAAAGTGATTGCACAGGACGGGTGGCCTTCTCTTGCTACGGTGGTTGGTATGATGAGCGCAAACACCAAACACCAAACTCCCATTGAGATAGCTTAAATACTAACGCTCTGGACGAGTCTCAACTCGGAGGTCCTTGAGTGCAATGTCAGCACCGTACCGGTGCACGATGCGACAGAATACGGACATTTTGAGCAGGAATAGGTTCGTCAAAGATTTGAGTAAGAATATTGGAACGTTTCAATCAAATTTATAAAATTATTTTCAACTATTTCATGGAATTTAAGGTCACGTCCTTTTACAAATTTTAGTTTAAAGATATAATGATTTCGTTACTTACATATGTCCTAATCTACTCCTGTAATAACCCATCTCAAAAAATCTGTGACGAGCTCTCGTAATAACCGCTCAAAAGAAGGGTTTTTGACAGCTCCTATGTAAAACCTGTCAAAAACCATCTTTCCAGAAGTCACTTGGAGCGTTCGTAAGAAAGTTTTTACTTGTTTAAACAACTTAAAACACCAAGAGTTTAAAATTGTTCTACTAAGAAAAATGTCCGTTTGTTGTCCCATCGTGCCATGATAACTACACAGTAACACTCTCGTCACACAGTCACACAAAGCAGTGTCTACAGTGTCTACGTCCGCTTGGCTCCATTTTTCGTGACCGGCCTTTGCACCGATGCCATTAACACAAATTATGAATATTAAAAATAACACCTCTAGTCACCGGGGTCGTCGTCGACGGCACCCGTTAGCGTTGATACGCGGCACACTACCCGGCCCGGCATCGTTCGTCCAAGCTTCCCCAAGGACGCTTCCTTTTTCGCCGGGGTCATTAAAAAATCGGCAGCTAGCTACCTAGTCCACCAGTCCTAGTGCTATCCAGCCATGCCAGCGATGACGCGTTCCGTGGGGTGTTCGGTAGCTATCAACGGGAAGAATGCGCCAGCTTGTGGAGCTCGTGTTGTGGCAGGTTGTCTCGCGCGTGGCGAACAGTTCAGGCAGGGTCAGGTCAATATCCAACGCGAGTTTTGTTTTGCTTTTTTTTCTAAAGGATGTCGCGCCAAATGAAAGCTGTTAGTAGTATTAGGTTTTTTTTTCCTCGCTCTTAGTTTTGCATTTTTCGTTTCCATTTTTCACAGTACAAGCGACGACGACAACCGGTGTTTGTTGCGAAAAGTTTTTTTTTGTTCCCTCCCAAACTAAACCCAATTCCATGGATTCTCTGGGATTGCTTCATGCCGTCCTTGCGAAGAGTAGGGCTCGCCGGGCTCGGAAGGCTCATCTCGGAGGATTTTGGACACCTTCTCGGATGCTCCAAACGATGGGAAATCTCCACACAGCGCCACTAGACGTTGCTTCTCTTTGCTGTGCACGTTGCCTTGGACACGCCAACGGCCGAGTCGGGCTGAGCGGCCGAGGCTTTGCCGAACCGTTGACACACAGGGTGGAGAATTTAATATAGGTAAACTGATAAAAATGATAATAAATTTACTTTCTAATCTTTATTAATGGTGGGAGTTTTTGCCTCCCGGTCCCGGTTCCCCGTCACTTCGACGCATCTTTCACCGCACCCCCGCACACACGGACACCTTTGCGCCAGTGTATGTATTTATGTGTACACCGCTGGTACGCTGGCATGCATATTGGTGCTGCGTTTGTGTCAAGCGTGCAATATGCAAAATTTTGTACACAAACCACCGAACCGTTCCGTCGGATAAGTTTCGAGCACATTGACCAGCACAGCCAAACGTAATTCAATGAACGTAAATTTCCCAGTAAACTCCAGTGCCATATTCCGTTCGATTGGATCGCGTGAGCGTAAGCAACTTTTCGGGAATGTCTTCTTCTGCCTGGTTTCGGTGCGCGCCATCTTGTTTGCCGCACCATCACTGCGCTGGAAAATGGTTACTACCACGTTGCATATCGTTCGGATCGGAAACTTTTGCTTTGTCCGGGCAGAAGGCACGAGAAATGCATTAATAAAAAGAATTACCACCGAGCCGTGATTAAATTTCGACCGAAGCCAATGAACCTTCGCTGGTAAACCTGTCCGACCTAATGTAGTGTGTTTTTATTCTCTTTCGCTTTTCCTTTTGCTCGAACAAAAAAGCACCGAGACTTTCCACAAACGGCGCAAGGGAAGCGGTGGTTCTGGTCGAAATGTCTAACATCCTCCTTGATTACCGTTCCTAGGAAAAACCCTTTTGGCGAAACCCTCGTCGTCCACTTACCCCTCGTTCCAGCCGTTTCCGTGCGCTTGGTCGTGCAAAACTGAGAATGGGGAACGATATCGAGATCAAAGTAAGGCTGCCGGTTTCTCCTTTGCCGGTTCCGTACCCTCCCAGCTCTACTGCGCTAATGGAGCTAAAATAAAAGGCTTGCCCCGCTAGGCGAATTGGCTGCAAATCGATGCTTTACGATACGACTTTGTACTCTATAATCATTGCCCAAAGTGATAATAATCATAATTCTTCACTCGTCCGAAACGCCATCCACCGGACAAGGGAGCGTTGGATCAATGTGGCCGGCGTGGTGTGATGTTGGTGGCCAGTTCGGTCGCCGTACGGTACGTGATCGTTTGTTCGGAGAAAAGTAAGCAAAGGATGTGCTTCAATCAGGCACTGAAGGAAAGTCCGTACGAAAGGCGATAGATATTTAAGTTAATGCTCAGCAAAGTGGCTGTAATTTTGATCCCAACGAAAGGTATTCTAACCGGGGTCTTACTAATGCTTGCCTAACGTGAATGAATTGCCTATTAATTTTGTTGCAATATTTTATGGAAGATGAACCCTTTTGTGAAGTGATGGATTACATTGTGTTTCATTGATTGGAGTTTTTCTAACAGACAGATGACGTTTAATGGTGATTGTCGACAATGTCGACATAAGGAATTTAAGGGGTAGACACCTTTATTGCATTCGAAAATTATTTCTATGCTATTTCTAAACCAAAATGTCCAAACTAAATAAAAATAATCATCTTACAATGTATGAACTTTAACTCTGCACACCGAAAGCAAGTGTCCGTTGGTACACACTTTTCGCTGGTGCACTTTCCTTCTTGGACTGCATAATAAACCACCGCACAGCACATTACTTCTAAGTATTGCACGACCACGATGGTGAACGTCCAAACTTCAGCATGGCGGTCGATCCCAACCCATCCATCGTAAGGTACTGAACACATTCGGGCAAGTGAATACACACGGCCAAGTCTTAACCGTTCGCTTTATTCTCCACTAAAATTCATGCAGACGTTCGGCCAGCACGGCCATAACGGATACGGTCGATCCCGGTTGGAACGGTGGATCGTAAAAAAACAATCCCGTCGTCGGTCGCGCATATTCAAAACCACGCGCCTTGTCCCGGTCGCCCTCACCACCACAGATGCAATCAATTAAAATTGATTAAGATTAATTGAAGTCCCGCATGCTTTGCGGTATGCGAGGCGAAGCAACAGTAGTCCAGGCCCCCTTACATAAACATGAACGTACGACCACTAACGTTAGCCACCATACCATGGACATACACACACACACGACAACCATGCTGGAAAGCGAAGCAATCGGTTTCGAAATCGTTCTTCTAGGGGTTGTTTTTGTTTACTGCCGACTGTACTGGGCTGACCTCGGTGATGTATGGACCGGCAGCTCCCGGCTGCTCGACTAGTACAAAAGAATGACGCCAATCTTCGTACGACATCATGCACCTTACCCGTCCGGTACGATGGAGATCAGATTGTGATGGTACAAATTTTCAACCAGAATTTATCACGCACCATCGATTTCAATGTTTTCTTCTGCTGTATCGTCCTCGATGTTTAGGAAACTTATCGCTTACATCGTCGATATTTGATTATTTTTGTATGAAACATTTTGACACTTGGTAAAACTCATGCAAAATACATGTGTCTTAAATAGCACACCGAAAGACAAATAAACAAAAGCGCACGTTTTCAGTCAATATTCTTGAAAATTACATATTTGTTGTACTTGTTCGGTTCATTTTGTTGATGTTTTGTTGAAGAATTTTCGTTCGTTAATGTGTGTGGTTATTCTGAACTGCGTTTAAAGCTCTCTTCGTCTTGTCAGGTGTCTTTTGGAGGGATCCACCTGCAGCTAAAGTTCCTGGAAGGTTTGGCTAAACTTTAATCTTTTTCTTTCGTTCGGAAATCAGAAAATAGAATTATTTGGCAATCTTTTTAAATATTTTTTACTGATCGAACATCGATTTGTGTTGCTTTAGATATTTAGAGACAACGTGTATTGGAAATAGAACCATTTTATTTTTAGTTAGAACCGTAATACGGGCATGTAAGAGCTTTAAAAACGGACCATCTATTGATGTAAAATTAATTCTGATGTTTTGAGGTGATTTTAATCAGAATATAAAACAATCCTTCACAAAACATACTATTCTACACGTTTTTGTTGAAATTTCATTTATAAAATAAGCTTAAAATATTAAAACGCATTTGTGTTTGTGGAGCAAAATATCATATTGCTGTAAAATTATGAATTAATGTCGATCCAATGCAAAGTTTTATGTTGTGAAGGAATTCATGAGATAACCACGAATGTTATTGTCTAGATACTTTAAATACTATTACTACAAAGCAACACTTTTCATACATCGGATACTTTACTGGTAATAACAAAAAATGTAACACGAACCTGACAGTTGTGTTGTAAAAAGTAAAGTTAATGATTTAAATTTCTGAGTAAATCATACTCATGAACCACCAGCATCTAGCTAATCAACGTTAAGTATTTTTCTGTTATTGTTCTGTCTGTACAATGCAGCGTTTTACATTCGCAACGAAACAAGAGATCATCTCAAGAAACCCAAAATTGGCACTAAGATTTTCAGAATTTGCTATCTCAATCGTTCTATCTCCGTATCCGCTGGGAATTCTTTCGACTTACATAATTGCCATTCTATCTAAACTCCATTTCATAGGAACACAAGAGCCGATTCACGAAAAAGCAACATGGAATTATCGTGCCTGAGGCTTGTTGACAGTACATCAAAAGGTTTTAAAAATAAATTAAAATAGAAGGGTACTCTAATTCTACATTCAGTTCTACACGAGATGGGCGTCAAATTAAGGGAACTCCTAATCATACGTTCAAAGAATTTAATATATTGCATTCAAAATTAGTCTTATTTTATTTCTAGTTTCCCTAGAATTGTGAATTTATAGAGTGCTGAAACCAACGAAGCAAACCTTTGAAAACAAACTTTTACCATCGCCGGTACCTGCCAACATCCAACTCTGTAAACAATTTGCATGTATTCGTCGCCTTTGTCACGCCAGTTAAATTTGTAACGTAAATGCAGCCATTACAGCAACAATTCCAACAACCCAGCACCCAGCATCGTTCAGCTTCGGCACTAATCATTCTGCTTACTAAATTTTCGATGAAAAATGTACGTCACGATAGTGTCAGCAAAGCAGGGCAGAAGGCGTTAACCGACAGCTCGAAGACAGGAAAGCAAGCAAAGAACATTAGCAAGCCAACAAGCATCAACACTGTACTGACACGCAAACAGAAACCCCCTTCGACCAGGGAAACCCCACCAAAGCGAAACGTCCCCACACCCTCACCCTGACGGGAAATAGGAAACGTCCCTAAAAAGCACAGAACCGAATAAACAAATCAACTCGTATATCATCTATTATCATCATCATCAGCAACAGAAGCAGCAGCAGCAGCAGCAGCAGCAGCAACAGCGGATCCCCCATCAGCCCGTTGGCAATGGCGTACATTCGTTCGCCATCATCGCATCATTACGCGAGTGTAGTATGTGAACACGGATGTGGATCCACGGCTAGCTGCCGACCGCTTTGATATGCTGCTACGTCGCGAAGTTCTATTCCCACGTTCCGTGTCCAACGCGCCATTCGGGAGTTACCTCGCGATGCCGATTCCCCTCACCCAACTGCCCATGCCGACCGCGTGTTGCGTTTGCTAGATAACACGACAATACTTCTAACCGAACTCAAAATGGCGGCAAGTAGAACGTAAAAAACGACGCCGTCGACAACGGCGAAACCGCCCCACGTTCTGGTGCGCTCCGGTGCGGAACGTGCATCGGATTTGGTTTATTCAACAACTTTAAATTTATGGAAATGCACACACGGACACACAGGGAGCCAAGCCGGATAGCTCGTCAGGTTGGAGATACCGTTACGCCGGTACGCTCGCTATCGCCTCCGGTGCATCATCATCATCGTCATCGCCGTCGCATGCATGGCAGCATCGTTGGCGCCGAATCGACTTGCCATCAGCATCATCAGCATCCCATCAAGCTGCACCGTGACTAAAAGGACGCGACATTTCAGTTCCGGAAGCATGATAAAAACGTCCCACACACTCACGCTAGTACATCGCGACAAATCATGGTCACAGTGCATGCGGAGCGTGCGTCCGAGTGTGAGAGAGAGAGATAGAGCAACACGACAAGGTTTACGTGGTGACAGGTGCTTCATGGGAAAGGGATTTGTGACCAGTTCGGGGCAGCAGCAGTATTCCAATGACCGATGGGTGTAGTTGGGATGACAAAAGCACTTTGACAATTTCGACTTTCACATTGGTACCGCCGGTCGGTGGGAAGTCAAGCAAACCAGTTCCAGAAAATCCCCAACAAAAGCAACTTGCGGAACAACACCACAGCCAGAGCGTTGCAGATTTAATGACAAAATTATGGTCACCCTCACCATCCGCCCCAAGGTAAAGACAAGCCAACACAACGGAACAGACTGCACTATCGAGCGTCTTTGTAGCCGCAAGCAAAGTTTTCCACTCCGCAAGCTTCGCAAACACTGCCAATTTTCTTGCCACGCCAAAGAAATAACTCGACTGCAGCTGCATTAATTATACCGGGAGCGAACCGAACCACCGGCACCGAACTTACCGAACTTGCGCTGCAAAAACGCAAAATTATCAAAATAAATATCTCACAACTTTGCTTCCCTTCAGCTTGCCACTTCTCGGTAGCGCTTCGGTACGTTGCTTTTGGGGGTTTTTTGGTGCGGTTCCGTGGCCGTTCGCACCGCAATAACGTCAATGTTTGCAAAATGGCTTTTTGGACGTGTTGCCTGCTGTGTTGGGCGAACCTGGCGAAAGGGTATGTTAATTTTTGCGACCGGGAGGTGTTTGTTGACGATAATTAAAATATAATTAATCGGTCTAGACGCGTGCAGGGATGGGTTTTCGGATGAGCCACCCAGGAGTAACACCTTAGACTTATTATCACCTTAAGCTGGATTGGGTCTTTGCTTTTGCACGGTTTTGATTGCATGAGAGTTAAAAGTAATGAATCGAGCTTGTTGATCACACCACATCTTGTGCATTTGTCAAGAGAGAATATTGTTCTTCCGAAGAGTTTTTCCCAGTGTGTTTCCCAATAATTGTGCAATTATCTTCAGTAAAATGATGTTTGACAGGGTTTATCTAGCCACTTTTTGCTATGAGAACGGCACATTTCGTCGGATTTGATGTGTATTTCCATTTCATCCGTTTCATTTTCTTTTTTCGCCATCATCATGAATTGTTAATGGATAACCCCTGTGTCTTATAGGAGCGTCTTGATAAAGCATGACAACTTCGTCAGTCTTTTGCTCTACGAATATGGTAACAAATCTCGTATTATCTATTTGAAGGTCCTGCAACAACGACTGACTGTACAAATACTTCTTTCTGGATATAAGCTGTTTGTTGTTGTCCAGATTTCTGGCTAAGTTGACATAAGTTGAGGGCTACAATGGACGGTGTGCAGTGCAAGGTGAGAGTGTCGAACATGCTGTCGGATTCGTTCGAATCTCACAGGGGACTGAGGCAAGGGGACGGACTCTCCTGTTTGCTGTTCAACATCGCTCTGGAAGGTGTCATGCGAAGCGCGGGCTTCGATATTCGGGGCACGATTTTCACCCGGTCTCTCCAATTCCTTGGCTTCGCGGATGACATCGACATCATCGGGCGAACATCTCCGGCGGTGTGCGAAGCGTACACCCGACTGAAACGCGAGGCCGATAGGATTGGATTGAGGATCAATGCGACGAAGACAAAATACCTGCTTGCCGGAGGCTCTGACCGTGATAGAGCACGACTCGGAAGCAGAGTATTAGTTGACGGCGACGATCTCGAGGTAGTAGAGGAGTTTTGCTACCTTGGCACGATCGTAACTTCGGATAACAACGTAAGCAGCGAAATCCGAAGGCGCATTGTTCAGGGGAATCGTGCCTACTACGGACTTCACAAACTCCTGAGATCCAGAAGACTCCAACAACGCACGAAATACGCCATATATCGCACTCTGATACGGGCGATAGTCCTCTACGGGCACGAGTCCTGGACTATGCTGGCAGAGGACGCCAATGCACTAGCCATTTTCGAACGGCGGGTGCTACGGACCATCTTTGGCGGTGTGTGCGAGCAGGGCGTGTGGAGAAGGAGAATGAACCACGAGCTAGCTGAGCTGTTCGACGATGCAGACATCCTGACGGTTGTCAAAGCCGCTGGTTGGAGCACGTGATGAGGATGCCGGACTCATGCCCTGCCAGAAAAGTGCTCGTCAGCGACCCGTTCGGCACGAGGCGTAGAGGAGCACAGCGAGCTCGTTGGCTGGATCAAGTGGAGTCTAACCTGAGGGATATCGGATGCAGCCGGGGATGGAGGAGCCATGGACCGAGTTTCCTGGAAACGGATTGGACACCAGGCCATGTCTATTAGACGTGCTCCCTAGGAGCAGGCCACAAAAGAAGAAGAAGAAGA